>SSNR01000016.1:325534-388803 GCA_006937965.1 Callopanchax toddi
GGGGGGGGGGGGGGGGGGGGGGGGGTTAGATAACAAATTGATCAATGGCGTCGGTGGCCCCGCGCCGTGGGCCAAAGCCTGTCATAAATCTGAGCGCGCCTCTGAAGCGATCGACAGGCCATCAGTCACTCATCAGACTCCTGCCCCTCCCCCACGCTTCTCCCTGTTGCTCCAAGCAGGAGCGTTTTGTCCCACCTGCAAGCCTCTATAAGCATTAGCTCCTCTGCTGTAATCGATTAAGGCTTTAATAAAGATGTGAGAGTCGTCTAGACCCGCTGCTGTCAGTTTAACCTTCCGGTACTTATCAGGCTGACAGGGAAGTTTGTGACAGAAGACTGGCAGACGAGATGTCACGCTTCAGGTTAGATGATGTGATGATGAGGGCCCTTGGACACTAACTGGTACAAATTAGACTTGTTTGACAGGAGATCTTTAGTGGATCATCACGAAACGGCTTCTTACGGACCTCTTAGTGTTTACATACAACTTTCATGTGCCCGTTTTACTGGTTTTAGATGAGTTGAGATACACCAATTGTCAGGGCCGATACAGATTTCCCATCCCCCTACAGCTCAGACCTGCAGATGTAAAGTTTGCCTGATTTTGATTTATCTCAAAGAACTATGCTCAACAGAATGCCTTAATAGTTGTTGTTTTTCAGATTAACTTAAAAAATATGATTCTGGAAGTTAAAAACTAAAGGATGGACTAAACCACGAATTAATTGTAAGCAATGAGTGAGTAGGAAAAATGTTTTTTTTTTTATTGCTGCTTGACAATGATGAGGATATGGACCAAAACAAACCTAAAAAATTAGTTTATTTAGTTCTAGATTTTCTGATACTCGTTATTCATCAAATATAGATTACTGACATTTCATGATTTAGTAGATTGGAAACTACTGCAAACAATGTACAATGCTCGTGTTAGTACATAGTCAACAAACATTCAGAAAATGTTTTCAAAGAAAATTAGTAGTTATATGTTAAAACGAACTGATATATTTTAAAAAAAACTAGATTTAGAACCAAAATTAAGGAATGGAGAATTTCTGTAAACGGTGTAAAATTGTGGAATAACCTTAAGAGGGAAATAAAGGAATCAAGGTCACTTAATATATTTTTAATATGTACTAAACTGAGTGTATTAAGTAATAATGAAAATGTAAATTAATCAAATGTTCATGATCAAATCTAAAAATTAGAAAGGACTTTTGTCCTTTTGTAAAAAAGGGGCAGAAATTATAAGATGTTTTCTTCAATCTGCTCCTTTTCATTCAAAATTGTTTTATTTTTCACTTATTTTTGTTTTGAATGAAACAGACTTGAAAAAAAAATTGGCCTATCCTGATCAAAAGAGCAGTTTTGGGAGCCATCTCTAATTACCAGCAACCCATATCCAATCGTTCTCTATCCAATCAAACTTTACTTATAGAACACTTTTCAGACATCATTGTGCGTCACAAAGATTTTTTACATAAAAGCAAACAAAAGAAATTCAACAAGCAATCAAGAACCACATACGAGATCATTTATGGGAAACGGATTTAAAAATGGTGGAAGGGACTGAAGACACCTTTTTATTAGTGAGGAAACACTAGATCAGTAGGGATTGGTTTAAAGACAGTATAAGAAATATAAACTTTAAAATAAAGATCTGAAATACAGAATTAAAATGTTTGAATAAAACAAAAGTTACGAATGTTTTCATAATTCATAATCAATGTAAGTAAACTGAGAGGTTAAAACAAACTTTGTTTATGGCTAAAAGTACTCAGTTTGAAGAAGCAGATCATTCTGACTGGACTTCAGGGCTAACGGCTAAAACCAAAACAAACATTTACAAAAGGTACTTTCATTTTAAAAGAATTTCAGAATTAAAACTATTACAGTGGTTCAAGTGACGACTATTTTTAAAGCTTTATTTCACCATTCCAAGCACAAAAACCTTGAAAGCTTGAATTCCATGATATCTGTAGAGGAAAATCTTTACAAAATGTATGACTGTGTAAAAGTTTATAAACTTGTTGTAAATTAGAGTTACTTTGCTTGTACATGTTTCCTCTCTACTACCTGTAAACAGTACTACAATACACCTGAAGTTAATTAAATAACCCGTTACTAGTTTAAATAACTCCTAACTAACCAAAAACCTGAGAAACAGAGTTAACAAGTACCCAACATTAGCACCCAACAATTCCTTAGTGCAACATGCTAAAGAAGAGCCGGGTGTTTATATTTATGATCTCATTGTGTACTTCCTGAATTATATCAGAGATCAAAGCTAGAGATTTCAAAACCTCAATCTATATTTAAGAGTTGCACAACCATCGCCTTCCAGTCATCTGAAGAACATTCTGCTTATCGTGACAGCTACACCAGTCAGACGAGAGTTTTCCTGTAATTGCTTAAATCCATACATGCATGCTGCTTTGATGTAGCGTTATCAGTGAAGACTATCGTCTAAAGGTAGTGCGTATAATCCAGATTGATAAGTACTGAGTGCAGCTGCTGCCAGATGGCTCTGAACGAATGACGCTTCTCTGCTTTGATCAAAAGCTTTTCAAATGTCAACTCTGTAATAAATGTAACGTCTTTGTTTGTTGGGCTTGGAGCTGCAGACCTAAATGTATACGTGCTCGTTGGCATTCAGAGTATAGCTGAATGTTTTAAACAAAGATTAGCATTGTAGAAGTTTATTCAGGGGCGGATACTTCATGCTGGGAGCTTTCTTTTATGTTGTTCACCACACAGGGATACACACAGCAATAACAAAGAAGCATGTTAGCCATAAAAATAACAATTCTTTCATGTCTAGAAAGGACGTGAGGTTGTCCTTGACTTTGAATGCCGAATGTCTTAACTGTCACTTTCGACAACAGCAACAAAGGTCCTGTCGTGTCTTTCATGCAAAATCCTGACAACGAGGCTTTCAGGCCAGTTTGAAAACTTACTTTAACGAATCCCTACATGTTCTCAGAGGTGGAGAAACAAAGTCAATGACAAACCACCTTGTTTTACCTGAAATATGTTTACAGTCCATAAATGTAGTTAATACAAGTTGAGGTTTCTGTGCAGGGTGACGTTTAAGGGTTGTCCCTGAACCAAAGCAAGGACTGTCTGAATACTGGGAACAAAGCTGAGCTCTGACCCTGTTTGTGGTGTTCACAGAGAGGTTCTCAAGGAGTAGTTGCGGAGGAAAGGCTGTTTGCTTTGGGAACCCCAGGATTCGTTGTTCGTTTTTACAGACGATGTGGTTCTGTTGGTGACTTTACACCCTGACCTTCAGCGTGCACTGAGGAGAATCATAAAGTGTTGAGCATCTGGGATGAGAGTCAGCTCCTTCTAAAGGCTAATTCACATCACCTCAGCAATGGATGCAGTCCGGTCTCCGTACGGCTTTTGCAAGGACGAAATAATATCAAGTCCAATCAGAGCATTCACACTGGCTCTGGTGCGGATGCGGTACGGAGTTCCATTAACTTTCCGAATCAAGTCTATTTTTTCCGGACGCATCTGGCTTTTGATGAAGTTAAACAAAATACATGCGCCAGACAGGAAGTGAGACGCAAACTGGTGAAGTGCATCCAGTATATTTCAAAATTAAACCTTTAGCTGTGTTTCTAAAGTTAGCACGATTTGGATATTTAGAAGACAAAGAAACTACATGCGACTTAATTAGGCATAACATTAAACTATAAAAACAGAGTGTGCTTGCCCATTGTAGAACAAACCAAGTAAATAAATAATCCTCAGCAAAAGTATGAGAAGACGAGTGCGGCTTTTGTATACCAGCTCCTTTTTTTACACGTACATGTTATCGTGTGAATTCATGTGAACCACATAGATTCGGTGCTCTTTCGGGAGGAAAGTACCAGAGAAGTTCTGCACACAAACCGCAGGCTCTGTGAATTGCAGTCCGTACGGAAGTCGTATGGAAACCGGACCATACCTGTTCTTTACCCGGTGTGAACTAGGAGTCAATCTGAGGCCGAGGGTCCTGACTGAGAAGAGTTGGAATGCTCCCTCCAGGTTGGGGATAAAGACTGTCACATACATCGCAAGAACCAAGAAATTTGTTCTTTCTCAGGTTGTTGAGAAAAAAGTAGGGATGCACCGATACTGATATTGGTATCGGGCTGATGCCGATACCATGTACTTGTACTTGTTAAAGTTAACCAATACCAGGAACCAATACCAGTATCAGTATCGGCCGATACTGATACCATATATTTGTACTTGTTAAAGTTAACCAAAAATAGAAGAAAATAGAACCTATCTTCCAATTAATTGCATTTTTTTGTGCGGTAGAAGTATCTGTATCAGTTCTCGGTATCGGCAAGTACTCAGATTCAAGTATCGGTTTGAAAAAAGTGGTATCGGTGCATCCCTAGTAAAATGTGTCATTTTTCTCTTGACAACCTCTTGGCAGTTCTTGCAGCTTGTTTTAGACGCATCAGGCCAGAACTTTCTTCTCATTCGCTGTTTGACGACTATTGTGTGATTGGTCACAAATTTGAAATGGAGCAAAGAAGCAGACTGCTGCAGGAATTCTGAAAATTGTGAAACATTCTGGTCAAATCTAATCCTAATGGATTCAAATAAAAGCATCTGGACTTCATTCATCAAAGAAGTCCAGTTGCTTTTATTGGAACCCGTTAGGATTACCATGGCCTGGATGACTGAGAACCTTCACCAGCATATAGGTCAAAACATTGAGCTTGTTCTTGTCAGGTAAAAAAAGTATTTATTATTTTTTTGTTCTAGTGGAGTCTGTCCCTTAAACAGAGAAGTTCAGGTATCTTGGTGTCTTGTTGACAAGTGGTGGAGGGATGAAGTGTCAGGTGGACCAAGTGATTGGAGCTTTTTGAGGCTGTTGATTCAATCTGTTGTGATAAGGAAGGAGTTGAGCCAAAAGGTAACGCTGTTACTGGTCCATCTAAAAAAGCAACTTCTCCATGTCAGAAATGGTTGAGCTACGGTGGTTTGTGGATATCTGATTAGGATACTTCCTGGTTACCTCCTTTAAGGGGTTTCCTGAGCAAACTGGTTAACTGAGAACTTGCTGGATGCTTTTTATACCCTCTCTGGTTTGCACACATATTGGGATCCTCCAGGAGGAGCTGGAAACTGTCACCAGGGAAAGTGATTTCTGGGTTTCCCTCATGGTACCCCCATGACAGGATAGAGTGACAAATTGTTATCTTGTTCATCCAAAAGGTTGGCAATGATAAACATCAACTCTATCAGATCACTGCCTTTCAACTGCTTCTAAGCAGCTATACTGAAAAAATGCCTACAGCTTCTTAACTGGGCCCTTCATGACATCCCTCAGGCCTTTTTCTGGCTAAAACTAAACTCATTTCTGAACTGGATTGCTTGGTGGGCTACGTCCTGCTGAAGATGGAGAAAAGGTCAGAGTGATTTTTTAGGGGTTAGATGTGAGTTTAAAAAAGATTTTTAATTTCCTGTCTTCAGTGAGCTGTCCGTGGTCCTGAAACTGAAAAATACTTCAGTGTACATTCTAGAATCTTACACAGTTTATTTAATTAAATGAGCCAAAACATCTAATAAATATTATTAAAATCAACAGGTGTGTTTGGTGCCAGCGTCTATATTTATATTTTCTAGCTCCCTGGTGTCGTTCGAGGACCGCTGCTACGTTTTATTTCATTTCCATCAAGGTCACTAAGCTCAGGAGAGGTACTTAAAGTTGCTGTACTTCCAGGAAACACTTGTGAGTTCAGGATATTGAGGTGTTGTTGGAGAGCTACTCAAAGTCAATCAGATTACCTCATAAATGGCGTCGGTGGAGTCACTTATACTAACTTTAATGTCCTTCACACCTTTGTTTTGTGAAACTTTCCTTTAATAGCTTTTTTCTCCCATCTGGCTCACTCAGAATTTAGCAAATTATCCATTGTTAAAATTTGTTTCCTCCATATTCTCCCCCTTCTTCGTCTTTTTGCCACCTGCTTCTTCCATCTCTCCTCCTCCCTGCTGCTATGGTCTATCGCTCTATTTTCTTCCTTCCCTCTCTCAAGCCTTCCACTCCTCTATCTCTCCCACCGTCTGCTGCCCACCCTCCTCCTGCCTCCCGCCTCCTCTCTGGCTGCCTGGTTGATTCATTGTATTGTCTGCTCTCTGCAGGTCTACCCTCGGAAGAGCACCCCCGCCGTGGACAGGCTATGTGTGGGTGTACCTGCTGCAGAGGTGAGCCAGATGCTGCCCGATCACACGAGTCACTTTTCAGGCAGAAAAGTTTGTTTGAATTTTTGTCGGCGGCAGACGACTTTCATGCACAAATATGGAGCAGGATTGAGTTTTCTGTAGATCCTTAAACAGATCATTAGATCAAAACAAAAGTACTGAATATCAATAATAGAATGTACTGACGGCAAGTTTCAAGGCCGATTAGACAAAATGTAGACACTTGGAATTAGGCATGGACACTTTGCGATACACTGTGCGATATTTTCAGTCGTTGCTCCACGCTCCTGCTCAATCTGTACGACTGCATCATTCACAGCCTATCTAATCATGTTCTCACGCTGTACGACCCGATGCTGAGATGCGACCTGACTGTACGTGCGTTCGTGACACCTCGGGCTCTTGGACGGTAAGGAAGAAGAAACAGACGCAGACAAAGAAGAAGAAAAAGCCTGGAAGTGAAGAGATGCTCGCTCAAGAAGAGAATTCTTAACTAAAATAAACACGCACTCTTGGCATTCCTTCCAATTCTGTGTGTGAAAAGTATAAAAAGAAAAGGAGACAATGCATGTGGGCAAGGAAATTCAACGTTGGTGCGTGTGCAGTGTGAGAGATTTAGTCAGTTTGGGTCACTGCTGCTTCAACAGTGCGATACCCTCATGACGACTCCAGAGGATACCAAACATTTGATTTTTGTGCAGCGTATGATTGCTGATTGAGAGCTCGTTGTGTGGTGTTAATTACTCCTCATTTCCCTCTGTACACTACACCAGAGGTCCCCAACCACTGGTCCCTGGATCGTATTGGTCTGTGGGTCATTTGGTACCGGGCCGTCAAATAATAATTTTTTAAAAATTGGGTTAAGATGGGCCAAAAGTCCCACAGCCTATGCCCGGCTTAAAGCTCCCTCTCCCATAGTCCTACTCCTCCCTCTCCTGTTTGTGATGCTAACAAGTTAGCATTCACACAGATACTCCTCATAGCGGCTGGAGGTCAGCTTCCAGAACTTGTACCCAATCAAACATTTTGTTTTAAAAACCCCAGCTGGCCCTGGATTGGAGGAAACCCTAGAGCCTGCACATGAAGACACTTCGTATTAAATGTCACATTTAGAAAGAGCGTCTTTCTTCATAGAATTCAAGGTTGCGTTATCTTGAAAAGAACTTTTGCATCCAATCAAGATAGTGTGTCAGTCGCCAGAGTATGATTAAAGTGTTCTATATGTGATGATGGCTGCTAAGCACGATAACGTGGGTGATTTAGTCAAGAAATTAACGTCAAAGCCAGTTTTACGAAGAAATCAAAATGAGCAGAAAACTATTCATTGAATTTGAAAATATATTTTTATTGTATTTATTACATTTGAACTAATATTTCAAATCTATAGTCTGAGTCAAATAGTTTCCTGCTGCTCAGTTGAAAATATGTTTCGTATATTTTTTATTTGACAAATTTTAAGACTGTTTTCTAATTCAGTTGGTTTTATTGGTTTATGCAAATTAGAAATTTACAATAATTATAATAATAGTAATGTTTTTATAATTGTCTTTGAATAAGCAGAGAGTTATTGTTCTTTTTCTCTCAGTTTACTGATAAACTATAAGATAAAATAAACTAAAAAATAAAATAAAATGCACCAGGTTATGTAACAGAACCTTTGATATAAAGAAACCCCAACAGAAACATCTTTCAAAAACACTTTTTAAACTAAAAATGACATCTCTTACACGTGTTAAAGCTTAAAATTGTCCATTTATCTTCCCAATCAGTGCATCTCTAATTGATGATATTTGCAGAAATGTGCTTTTAGAACATTTTGAGGGATTTGATTTAAAACCTGTCACATTTGAAGAGTTCATTTCTACTTTTTTGCATCTGCCTTCATTTTTCTTCTAAGTCAATTCAGAATATCTTGTAAACACAATTTTATGAAGGTAATGAAACAACTAATCTCCTCATCATAACCGCCATTATAAGGCTGTTAAGCGTGTGTGTGTGTGTGTGTGTGTGCTCAAAACACACAACAAATTAGTGATTGTTGAGCAAAATGATCTCGTTTATTTTTCCTACTCTTGTCATCTGGAAAACCAAATGAGTTAAATGTAGCAAATTGCAATAGAGAGAAAACTTGCTTTTATAACATGTCATCCATTGCACGGGGCTTAAACGCTCGACTCGAGCACACGTACGCAGTGTAGCGCTGGAAGTTTCGATTTAAACACAATCTGAAAAGCTGACAGTCACTCAGTCAGCGGGCTTTCCTCCTCACATCCATCCTGCGTGCCGGTGTTTACCCAGAGCCCAGTGTAAATGCCAGAGGAGTATTGTGAATCGTGGGGCTCTGCTGATCACACACCGCATTTCCATGCATTATTTACATGGAGCTTAGCCTTCCTCTGTGCGTTCACAGGCGCAGGTCACAAACAAGCAGGGATCAATGAATGACAGGAATCAAATATTTATGCCGAAGCCAGAGTTACCTGAGGCGGGTCACGTGACCGCCGCGCTCCACGGGGAGACGATTTCCTGCCACATGGATGTTGTAAAGTGGCTCCCGTCAGGATGAACACTCAAAGAGAGGAGGCTGTTTGTTGTAGTAATTTGCAGCGGCAGGAAGAGATGCTCTGGGACTTTACAGTGTTGGCTTCTGTGTTGATTTACTGCCTGCATTGTTTGTGTTCAAAACACATCAGTTTATTCTGTGAATAGTTCGACTAGTCGTGCGTATCCTGTAACTGTAGCTTCAGATGGATGGTTATCATCTATTTACACATTAGAGCTGATTAGTACATGTATTCATGCTGCAGACAACAACAAAGCACACATTTAGTCAGGTTTTACTGAAGCTCTTCACCTAAACAATATAAGGTTTTAATGTTCAGTTGACAAACAGGGAGTTAAAGAATGAGCTTTTACGAATCTGCAGTTTGGGAACGTTTTGTGATCCTGGTTACCCATGGCAACAGTGGAACGAGACAAGAGATCAGGCCAAAAGGGTCATATTTGTGTACAGAAGCTAGAAAGGTTGTAATGTATGTAGGTAAAGCCAAAGAGGTCATATTATATGTATAGAATACCAAGAGGTCATATTTTGAAGATGGAAAGCCAAAAGGGTCACGCTTCTTGTGGGGAAAGCCAAAACAATCATAATTTGTGGATGGAAGGGCAAAAGGGTCAGACTTCATGGATTATAAACCAAAAACACAGTATTAATTCAGTATGGAAAGCCAAAGGTGTCATTATTTGTGTTTGAAAAGCCAGAAGGTTTCTATGTGTATATAGGTAGCGAAACAGGTCATTAATTCTGTATGGAAAGTAAAAAGGAACCTAATTTTGTTGACAAACCAAAGTTTCAAAAGTTGTATGAAAAGCCAAAGATGTTATAGTCTAAGGACGAAAAGCAAACCAACCATAATTTGTGTCTCAAATTTAGAAGATTCATTAATCGTTTACGGAAAGCCAAAAGAGCCATAATTTGTCTGGATTTAAAAGGTTTATTATTAGTTTATGAAAAGCCAAAAAAACCATAATTTTTGTCTAGAATTTAGAGGGTTCATTATTAGTTTACGGTAAGCCAAAAGAGATGCAATCTGTGTTGGGATTTCTGACAGTTTTTAAGCAGTGTACAGAAAGCCAAATTACACAATCTTTGTTTTACTTCAGAAGGTTCACAATTAGAGTATGGGAAGCCAAAAAGAATATAAGTTGTGTGTTGAATGGACATGTTTTGGGATGAAAAGCTGCAATGGACATAATTAACTACAGTATGAAAAGCCAATATGGATATAGTGTCTGTACGGAAAGCCAGTTAAGTCATAATTTGTGAATGGAAACATCCTCTTGTAACTGTTAAACACACCACCAGGTGTGAACAATCACCACCTCTGAGCAAACAGCATGCTAGCACACCGCTACCTGAGAAGCTATAGTATCAGGATATTATCAGGTATTATTCAGTTCTGTATCAAGTCTGGGTCAAACACTGTTTTTTTTTTTTTAGTTTATTTCTGTTTTATAGAACAAGCTTCCATTGTTGAAGTTTATCAAACTTAGTGTTTGACCTTTGCCCTGTGGGATACTTTATAATTCAATGAGGTGGGTGATTAGTTTCTCTCTGTGCCTCTGAGAGTTATTTTTAGTTTTAAATAAGTACTGACCCGAAAACCGAGGTGCGTACAGAACCGTGATTAGTGTGTATACCATGTATACACTTTATTATATACGTTAATGAACAGGACAAAGAACAGTGGAAATGTCTGTGTGTGCTTTCCTAACCGAGGCCTCCCTCGTCGTCTCCTCCAGTGTTTCGGCTTGCTGGGTATCAACGGCGCTGGGAAAACCACAACGTTCAAGATGCTGACAGGAGACATCCCAGTCTCCAGCGGAGAGGCCTTTCTAAACGGATACAGGTGAGGCGCCGAGTCCCACTAGCGCACCGAGTAACTCATCACAATTAGCCACCCAAGGTAGCCGCTCAGGTGGGAATCGAGCTGTTTCCGTGCTCCATCTCTTGTTTTTCTGCTCCACAGCTTCACTAGCTGCTCTACATTCTGCCCTCCTCCCTACCTTCGGCGCTCTCTCGTCTCTCCGCCGCTTCTCGCATATTTCATTCCTTTTGACATTCTCACCCTGTATCTGCCTCTTTTTTTCCCCTTCTTGTCTCAGCCTTACAAAAATCAGCCATAAAGAATTGTTGCGCGCTGAATATAATAAGAAAAACACCTTGACAGCAGCAATATGTGACACAAGCAACTTGAGAGAAACGAGGCTCGCTGTTTCTTATTTTTAGGAACAAACAGCTCTGTTCCTTCTTCCCTGGATGTGCGAGATCTCCGAGTCGGCACATCCGAACCCGTGTGCTATAGATGTTCATTTATATATCTGGTAATTGATTTTTGTGTTCAACAAAGGGGGAGAGCTGTATAGCGCGAGTGTTGTTAATGTTGATTAATGTGGGTGATAGCGATCAAAGAGAAATCTCTGAGACCTTTAGGGGGGGGGGAGGAAGCAGCTGAAAAGAGGAAAAAACAGATGTGAGCAGGCAACACCCACTCCTCTGTTTTCATCTCATTATACTTTCTCTTTCTCTGTATGTGTGTGTTGGCAAGAGGACTGATCAGCAGAGAGAAAGCAACAGTTCTTAAATGGATGTTTCTGCTCTCCTGACAATTCTCTCGCTCGCTCTCTCTCTCTTATCAGTAATTTTGGGCTCACGAGGAAATTCATTTCTGCCTCCGACTTCTTTTAGCTGCCTGGTGTTACTGTCTGTCAGCTGGTGAGGAAAGAAAGAAGCTGCCATGCTCACTTTGGGTAGGAACTCAGCGACTGTCTCTTGTTGTTAAGAGGAAACTGACACCGGAGGGCTTTCACCTGATTGGTGATTGTGTTGGATGAATATAGCTGGAACACATCAGCTTCAACAGAGCATCTACTGGATTTCAAAGGATTTCTTCTGTTCCCTAATAAATACAAAATGTGAGAGGGGGTGTTTTTTTTCTACTTTTAGACTTCCAGTGAAGAGTTGGAAGTTGTTTATTAGTGCTGTTTTTATGTTTGGGTTGAACGTTGTTTACTGTCATGTTTTTACAGCTACAGTGCTGTTAAAAAGTAATTACCCTTCTTGTTAAATCATGAATCAGCTGTGATTAACCACAGTATCTGGGAAGCTGAGTTCAGTTCCATTAGCCACACACAGGCCTGATTACTACCAGACCTTTAGAATTAAGAAATCACTTCAATAGAACCGGTCTGATAACATAAAGGAAGCTAAAAGATCTCAAAAAGCAACACAGCATGTCCTGTTTTAAAGGAATTCAAGAACAAAAGAACCCAGAACATCTTTGGGAAAACATTCTGTGGACTGATGGGACAAAAACTGAACTCTCTGGAAGGTGCGTGTCCTGATACATCAGGAATAACACTAACTGCTACTTCACACTGGATACGGTGCGGTGTGGTGCGGCACTGCAGCTGCAAGAAAAGTAGTCCACACCAGCTGCGGTGTTGCTGCAGAATGTCTCTGGTTCTTTGCCTCAGCAGGAGCGCCAACTCTCGGTGGTTCACGCGAGTTCACACGAGAACAAGTACGTGGTTAGCAGCAGCTGCTAAACAAAAAGCTAGAGTCGTCTTCTCCTTCTTTTGTTGAGGATTATGTATTCACTTGGCTTGTTCCACAATGGGTAAGCACACTTCGTTTGGGCTGGGCGATATGGCCAAAATTTCATATCCTGATAATGATAAACAGACGAAACATAGAACACCTGTGAATCTCCTCCTCCACTGTGGCCCGACATGCATCGTATAGATCAGTAACATGACTTTAGTGATGCGTTTTCAGCTGGGTGTTTCATATCTGGGTTCGAGTGTAACTCACAGAACTCGCGTTTCTCCACTGTGTAGATTAGAGCCATATCTTTGTATACGTGCGTGGTAACAGCAGTAGTAATCTTCCATTCTGCTCAGCTGGCAGCTAGGCGCTACATGACGTGCTGCTGGTAAAAACCTGTAGCAGCGTCTGGAGTTTATTCTGAGCTCTTACGCCACCACTCAACGCTGCTTTTGCAGCTTTTCTCTTTGACTGTCTCTGTATTCTTCGACGTGGTTTTTGTGCAGGAGATAAAATATATTAGTGGGGTCTGAGTCCGTTGTTGGGACCAGTAGTCGGCAAACTTTACAAACAGCTGCTGTCTGGTCCACGTCAGTCTTTTTATATTTAAACCACATCGATGAGACAGAAGTTGTCCCTCTTTTAGGTACAAGCTCCTCGGTTTGAGTTAGCTGGTTATCCTGTTGACTCTGGTCTAAAACGCGTCCACTACCATCTGCCTCCATGTTTGTTTATGCGTTGCTGCGTGGCGCGTTCAAGAACATCCCGTAAAGTGCATTATGCTGTAAAACTTCTATCGTGGCGTAAACGATAGAGCTTTTTATCCGACGGTAGACATTTTCTATCGTCCAGACAAAATATTTCATCATATCGCACAGCCCTAATGTTATGCTTAATTAAGTTTTATGTTGTTTCTTTGTCTTTGAAATATCCAAACCGTGTTAACATTAGCAATGTAGCTAATGGTTTTATTTTTGAAAAACCGGATGCACCTCGCCTGCTAGCGTTTCACTTCCTGTTTGGCGCACGTAATGTCGTTAACTTGATGACGATTCACTGCGGTGTCCGGGAAAAATAGACTTGTTGCGGAAAGTTAACTTTGCCCCGCAACCGCACCGCACTGGAGTCGGTGTGGAGACTCTGATTGGAATAAATGGTTTTTAATCCTTGCGAACCGCACTGCAACCTCATCCGGTGTGAAGTAGCCTTAAGTCAGACATGGTGGTGGGAGCATGGTGGGGCCTCTTTGCTGCTTCAGGACCTGGATGACTCGCTGTGATTGATGGAACCATAAATTCTGCTGTCTACCAGAAGACCTGAAGAACCAAAATCAGTCCGTTCCTATTGGAAAACCTTCCAATGTGGCTGAATTAAAATAAGTATTGAAAGAACAGTGGGACAAAAGGCCTTCACAGCGACATGAGACTCATTACTAGTTCTCACTAACACTGGACTGTAGTTGTCAACCCCAAAAGTGTTAGTTATTAAACTTAGAGGCCAATTGCTTTTTCCCGTAGGGTCAGGTTGGTTTGGATAGCTTTTCTCCTTTGCTCCTGCAGCATCAAGTCTTTTAAGAAATGATTCCACAAATGTCGGTGCAACTTTTTCACAGAAACCTCTTCCTGTTCATTTAAATTTAAATCAGCTGGCTTTAGGTCCCGTCTAGCCTTTGGGTTGCTGCTTGACTTTTATGGAGTTTTGCAGAAAGTTAGCTCCTAGTTTAATTGGAAATCTTTGTCCCATTCAAAAATCCTGAGCAGCCTGTTGGACAATCATGTGGCTGAAACTTGGAACAATCTTTGGTATTTTGATCAAATCTAGGTAGGTTGAGTTTGATGAGTTTATCCTCTATCCTAGACATAGGAATAAATAGTCCGAGGGTCAGGAGATTTTTAGAAAGTAATGAGAGACCCTAACCCTATTATAGTACTGGGCCTTCTAGTTGAATCTAATGACCAGGAACTGAACGCTCTTGTCTCTCATTTACTTACGGTTTTAACAAAATTATGGTATTAGCATAGCTTCCGTTTTAGCATAGGTTCCGGCTGACCACAACTTCCATTTCATTTTATGTTTTCGTTTTTTTTACTTCTGTTTTATCACCACTTATGTTTTATTTTTACTTTCGGCGTGGCTTTTTGTTGTTGTGTTGTGGCTTTTGTATTTCGTTGAACCTTCTGGGCCGCCGTACTTTTCAAATAAAAACAATCCCACAGGCTAGAGGATCTGAAAATACAAATATTACAGGGCCAAACATACATTTTATTAATGAATCAACAGGTGGGGGTGGGCGGCTCGGCTACATGACTGATCATTGTCTGACTATACATAGGAATCAATTATTGGGTATTAATGAAATGATGCTCATGATCTGGTTTTGTCCCTAAACACTGTTTGTAGTGTAATACGAGATTTTCTTGTCACGTGGATTTTATCTGGTCACTCTACCATGAAGTGAAACCCCGGTAGATATGGTGACCAGCGTGGTCACCCAGACACTTTTGTCCCGGTTGACTTCGTTTGAATCTTTTTCCCAAATCTGGGACACAATCGAGTCTCACAGGTGTGTGAAGAATTCTCTCATGGCTTGGTTTTCACTCTCACACTATCAGTTGCTAGGCCTCATACATAGGATTAAAAAAATAACAGGTGTGTACCATCTTTAAAAAAAAAAAGGTCCAGGGAATCAAGTTCGGCACAGGTGCACGAGAGTCCCAGTGGTCACAGAACAGACTTTAATGCAACATTTTTATCATATGGTAAAACCAGCTTTTAGTTCCTAAAATAAGTCATTTGAATTTTGCAAAACAGCAAGTAAACACATCAACGACCTGTTTTTGCTTTGATGTCAATGAAGATTGTGTGTAGATTGATGAGGGGAACATTTGTAAATGTGAAACTTTTATAAAATAATAACAATTTAATCTGTGGGAACGTTCTGTGAGAAAATACCATTTGGAAGGATTTTAAAACACGTATTATAAACAGGTTATAAAAGAAAGTACGGTTTACGGATTTATGTTTCCTCCTGTCAGAATGCTCCAGTAGCCTGTTAGTGCTCAGCTGAAGGCCATTACTGACGCTTATCATGAACCTTTCTCAAAACAAGAACAAAACACAGCTCTGGAAGACTGGAGCTTTCAGTTTACCGAGGCCTTGTTGGGATTTATCAGTCTGAAGACACATCGAGTCACATTCAGCTTCCCCCAGGCTGACCGCCCCTCGTGGAAAATATAATTAAAAAATATATATATCTGTTGGAGACAAAACAGCAGAAAAGATGAAAGAAAATCCTCTATATACCACTTATGCCTGATGGAAACAGATGTGTGTGTGTTGGGTTTTTGTTTGTTTACTTCAAAAATAATGTTTTGCTGACATTTAATTGAGACCACAGGATAGGGAAGGCTTCATTTTGCTGCTTTGCATTTATTTGGGGATGTTTCAGAGAGAACCATGATTTTTTACAGGATTAGCTCTGGTTTTCTGTTTATTATCAGGTTATTTGGAATATTTAATGACTCAGAATTAGCTTTAATCACAGCAAAACATGAATGAAATCAGAGCGTTCTGCCTTTTAAATGTTCTCATCACCTTTTGGGCATGTACAGTGATCGTTCAGATCTTTTAAAATGACTTTCTGTGGGAAACTTATTAATAATGATTATGTTACCTGTTGTAAGCTCTGTGAACAACCTCAGTTTGGAGAAATAGGGGTTAATTCTGATCTGATTGATAAGCTAATGGCTAGTCTGAGCAGGGCCAAGACCATAACAATTTAGTTAAAAAAAAAAAAGATAGCAGTTAATTTTATAAACCTTTTAATTGCTGATGGTTTTGCATTTTTATTTATAGATTTCAGGCTGGTAGGTGCTGGAAAGGTGAATCCAGAGGCTTCCTCTTCTAGGTTTTTCCTCTTTTGACTTCCTTCTTTACTCCTCTCTCAAACCATCGGTCTTCTCTGTCCAAAATGTGTACGTTGTTGTTTTCAAAAGTGTGTCCCTTGTTCTTGAGGTGTAGATGGACTGCTGAGTCTTGGCCTGAAGAGGTGGCTCTCCTGTGTTGTGCAGTTGTTGTTAAGTCTCTCCTATGTAAAGATCTGGACAGTCCTCACTGCACTGGACTGCAATATCACCTCTAAGCTGTTGTTTGGGAGTCTTGTCCTTAGGATGAACCAGTTTCTGTCTGAGGGTGTTGTTGGGTTTGAAGTTTACTGGGATGCTGTGTTTGGAGAAAATTCTTCTCAGTTTCTCTGAGACTCCTGCTATGTATGGGATGACGGTGCTTTTGCGCTTGTTGTCCTTGTCTTTTTTAGCTGCTGTGGAGTCTTTTCCAGATTTCTTTCTTGATTTAGCGAAGGCCCAGTTTGGGTAACTGCAGGTCTGGAGAGCTTCTTTGACGTGTTTCTGTTCCTTTTGTTTCTCTTCAGTTCTGGTGGGAATGTTATCAGCTCGGTGGTGTAAAGTCCTGATAACTGATAGTTTTTGCTCCAGTGGGTGATGGGAGTCAAAATGCAGGTACTGGTCTGTGTGAGGAGGTTTCCTGTAAACCTCATTGCTGAGACTTCCATCCTGTTGAATTTGTACAGCGCAGTCCAAGAAGGGCAGTTTGTTGTTGTGTGCATTCTCCCTGGTGAACCTGATGTCTTTATCCACAGCGTTGATGTGTTTGGTGAAGCCTTCTACTTCATGAGTCAGAATCTTGACCCATGTGTCGTCCACGTATCTGAACCAGTGGCTCGGTGCTGTTCCATAGTTGGAGTTCAGTTCTTTATTTTCCACTTCCTCCACTGTAGATGATGGCAACAATAGGTGACACTGGAGAACCATCCATGTTTGTGTCTTGTCATTGTGTTTGAAGTAGGTGGTGGAGAGGCAAAGGTCCAGGAGGGCACAGATCTGGTCTGGAGTCAGGTTTGTTCTGTCATTTAGTGACTCTTCTTGTTCCAGATGTTACCTAACTGCTACCACCACTTCAGCTGTAGGGATGCATGTGAAGAGTGAAGTGACGTCAGAGGAGACGATGGTTTCACCTGGTGCCAGATTGAGATCTTGAATTTTTCTAACAAAATCCACAGTCCAGGAACAAGCACAACAGTGTTGCAGTTCCAGGTGAGGCGTTACAGCCACTGCTATAATGCTCTTCAGCCAACGTTTGATGCAGTGATTCTTGCTGGGCTCTCAGCTGGTTTATGAGTTGCTGGTCCTGCTGAGTTTTCTCAGTCAGAGCCTGAATTTCCTGTTCAGATTTGTCTTTCAGAGCGGCTGCAGCTTGCCGACTGTCTGATATGTAGCGGTCATATTTATGACTGAGCTCCGGAAGTCTTGACATTGTCCAGTTCTTCCTGGAGGGACTTGTTCTTGTCTTTCTCCACCTGGAGTTGGGCAGCAAATTCTTCTTGGCTGTTAACATGAGCCACCTGCAGCACTTCAAAATCTTTCTGAAGAAGCTTCTTTTCATGCTGTTTGATGGTACTCTGTACCAGAGAGCCAATGTTTGTGGAGAGTTGCTGCATCGCTGTATTCCTCCAGCTCCCTCTTGGTTTCTTTGCCCTTGTTAATGAACATTTCCTAAAGCCTTGGGTTTGGCCAAAGCCCAGGCTCGCTGGTTTTCATTACTCCATTTAGCGTGCTGTTCCGCTTTTTAAACAACATTCCAACTTGTTTGGAATTAGGGTTGTTCAGCAGCATCAGCAGTGTGTGTTGATAGACAGCTATGTGGGAGATGACTTCTATACATACTGAACAACAATGGTCCAAAAACCCAAACCTGGGGTCAGGGGCGTTGGACTGGGGGTTAAAGAGCAAATAGCAGGGTTTTTTTTTTTTATTCAGATAACATGTTGTCCAAAAATACAATTTGAAATGTTTATTGAGGGTATTTTGTTTTAAAAACCATTTTAAAGTCAAAAAAGCCCCTTTGCAGCAAAGTTTTTAAAAACGTTTTAAAAAATTATTTCGACTTGTTTCTGTGAGGAAACAATAATAACCCATCTGGATCAAGTTTCCAACCACTGAAGTGTCAGCTCTTCAGCTGCGTAAGATATCAGAGCACATCAAAGAACACCTGCCCAATCCAGGGGATCCTCAATGGGTCCGTAATCTTATCACTCTGATCTGTAGCATCATCAAATATGCTATAACCTCTGAACTTTGACCCCTGTGACCATATGTAGCATTTGGAATAACTATTAGTTATTTTAACTACATATTGGCGAGCCAGCCAGGAGGAACACATTAACGTTTGAATGTGTTAGTGCAATGTCCTTGAACTGGAACACTGTGAAACACTTCAAATGTAAACAAGATTAGCCCAGCAGTGTCACAAGAAAGGGAACACTTTAGAATCTGGAATTATTATTATTAGAGTCTTAGGTTTACTATAACTAAGAGAGTCCAGTTGGGGTCATCTGGGAAGTGGACACCTGAAAGTGGATGTTTGGACACCTGTAGGAATCTTGATTCAGGTTAAAACATAATAAAAGAGTAATTTTATTCCAAGTTATTGGGAAGAAGATGGGTTATTATTGTGATGGTCAACAGGGTCAAAGTTCAGAGGTTATAGCATATTTGATGATGCTACAATCACTTTGTCATCAGGTTTTACTGAAAGTGTTTTTGCTTTTTTTATGTTTGATAATAGTTCCAAACGTTTGGTCTTTTCTGCTATTTATCCTCCTTTCCTCACTATGCAGTCATGTGATCTGCATCGAGTCATTTTTGGTCACAGCTAATTTTTTTTTCACAGCCTCTCCGCTGAAACTCACTTCAAACATCTCAATGTCCACATTGAAAAAGCTCACATGTTGTTGTTTTTTGTTTTTTTTTTGCAGCATAAGAACAGAAATGGGGCGCGTTCACCAGAACATGGGCTACTGTCCACAGTTTGACGCCATCAACGACCTCCTGACGGGACGCGAGCATCTGGAGTTTTATGCCCGCCTAAGAGGGGTACCGGAAAAAGAGGTTGCCATGGTAATCACTGCACTTTCATAAATAACTCCCCTGAATGTGTGTCTTGTAATTCATAGGGCCCATACCTTGCTGATATGCTGTCATGTTTTTAAGGAATAACTAACATGTAGCCTGAGATACGAGTTGAAGCTAGAGATGACCTCAGTGGGAGAAGCCATGCATAGTAAAATAAAACGGCTCATGGAGGAGAAGCAGCAGCTGTGGGTGATGGCTCTACATTATTCACAGTGCCCAGTGGTGTGTCCTGCCCTGGGCGGACTCCCTGCTCCTCTCTCACACCGCCTTCTTCTGCAGCAGTGAAATCAAAAGACGAAGGGGGCTGGCGGTGACCACAGGTTTTAGACCTGGTGCCAGGGCTTTTATGTCCTAGCTACACTGTAAAGGGACCTAGCTCTGTGCTGCTGGCCTAATGATGCATTGTCTTGTTTTTGTTGTTTTTTATGAGGAGGGGCAATCAATTTAAGTTATCAAAGTCTGTTGATAAAATGGGTGAATATATTTGTACATGTGCAATCGTGTTAAAAAAAAAGATCAGGTCAATGGTTTCATGAGTCAGAGCTTAATAAAAACCTCATCTGGTTGCACCATGTCTAATCCCACCCCGACAACATGTTACATTTTACACCATTAGGGAGAAAAGTGTGAGGATTTTGCGTCGTGGTTATTGTGAAGAAATGCATCCTGGTTAATGATTTGGTTTTACAGACTGAAATTATATCACAAACAGCAGCTTTACTGGGATTCACAGCTGCCTAATATCATTTTATTATTTTGTTAATTGCTTTTAGTAGTAGTAGTTGTAGTAGTCATGTATTCTTTCATTGAAAAACTTTAATAAGAAGTTCATCATCTGAAAGGCTGTTAATCTGCAGGATAAAAACACGATGCTCCTAGCATTAACTCTTTAAAGTCTGGACTATTATATAGTAATAATAAATAATCTGGTTTATAAAAATGTAAATTTATTGGCTAATATTAACATAACCATGCAATGATCTGTTTTATATTATCGGTACTTTATAGTTGTTTAATCAAATAATAAAACTAGCACTTTCCACCTTTAGATCCTCCACCAGAGGGCAGTAGACATGCATAGTGCTGGATATGGCATGTGTCTGATGGCTAAGATGATTAATCCTGATCCATTTGGCTGGAAGTGGTTTGAGGCAAATTAACAACAGTCCACAAGGGGTTACCATGGGGTTCTCCTACTACTAATATTGTGACAGGGTTAACCTTACTGTGGATTTGCATTCACAAAGGAATTATTTTTATTAGCTTCAAATGTTGTGAGTTTAAAATATTTATTAAGTTGAGCACACTTTCCCTGGGCTCTTATTCTGAAGGGCATTTTAAGGAAGTTATGATGTAATAAAGATGGCAGTTTTAAAAAAAAACATTCATTTCAACAGCGGTGCACATGATTTTTTCATCGAGGTTCTTAAGAGAGAACTTGGCTGATGCTCTGTATGCAGACCCTCGCCGTAAGCGGGAGGGGGGTGGAGTTCAGCGTGCGTGCATTGCTCCAGGCAGCGCTCTGACGCATCCCCTCTTCCTGGACGAAGGTTCAGGGCTTCAGGATTGCGGAGCTGGTTGTTGCCGTTGTTTGAAGGTCTATGACAGTTCAGTGTCTAGAGTCTGCAGCTTCCCCAGTGTGAGTGTTACTTCGCCACTCCCCGCAGTTGGATGTAAAGCTTGTTAGCTTGTGGGATGCGGTTCGTAGAGGCGCGTTTGGATGGAGGGGTCCGGTATGCACCTCTACGCACCTTTTTTTTTCAATAGCAACATGGAAGTGGGCAAGACTAATAAAAATATCCCATTTCAAATCCCACATCCCACTTACACATACATTTAAAAAAGTTTGAATGTCATGAAATAGTTCAATATTTTTGTCTCTCATCTCAGAAAGTGAGACTCATAATGTAGATTCATTACACAAAGAGTAACATTTTTCAATGTCTTGTAATTTTCATGATTTTTTTTTCCCACACTGGCAATGAAAACCCCAAAACTCAGTGTCTCCGTAAATGAGACTATTACAAAAGATCAATAAAAAGATATTTTAAACAGAAACGTCAAGCTTCTGAAAAGTCTGTTCATTTCTATGCACTCAAAAAAATAGTTGGTGCTTCTTTTGCAAGAACTCCTGCATCAATGTAGCGCGGCATGGAGGAGATCAGCCTGTGGAGCTACTATAATAGGGTGTAATGAAGCCCAGGTTGTTTGATAGCAGCCTTCAGGTCATCTGCATTGTTGGGTCTTTCTCTTGACAATCCCCCATAGATTTCCTATGGAGATCAGGTCAGGGCAGTTTGCTGGCCTCAGTAACACCATGTGGTCACAAAGCTGTAATTTACTGCAGCTAAAAGTGGCCCAACACACTTTTGAATCGTTTGTTAGCCTGACACTGCTTCTCTATATTAAGGTGTTTAGTTCTAAATTATTTGGGGGGGGGGGGAGTGTAACATTTCATGTATAGTTGACCATCTGGTATTTACTTACGTTTAAAATCAGGTAAATGTTAGATGGTTATTTTAAAATTGTTTCCAGATGTGTAAAACTTAACAGGATTCACCTTTTCACCATGGCTGCATGTGAACTAACGGTCTAAACATCCTGATTTTATTGTTTGTCATTTTTGCAATGCTCCTATTCCTCCTGAAATAGCTGGTAGAACAGTAAAGTCACTCTGCAGCCTGTGATTAAGCCCTAACAGAGATGCCAGCTGTCATGTCTTGTCCTTGAAAACTACACAGCTCAAATTCACCGGAGAACCGAAGGCAAAATCTCATCCATCATGAGATCATAAGTTCAGTGACTGGGCTTTTAAAGACACGTCTCTTGACACCATAATGGCCGCTTTGTCTTCTCCCTTCAAAAGGTGGCTGAGTGGGGGATTCAGAAGTTGGGGCTGGTCAAATATGCCAACAAGTCGGCGGGAACGTACAGCGGCGGGAACAAACGCAAACTCTCCACGGCGATATCTCTGATCGGGAGTCCCCCTGTGATTTTCCTGGTGAGATACAGCTTTATTAATGCATGCTGGGAATGTGATATTCTGCTGGTTTATGAAAAGTGTCTAATACTTTCAGTCAGCATGTATACTCTGCAGATATTTGGATAAAGGTTGATCATTTATTTCCTCATTGCACTCTAACAGAATGTATTGAGATGATGCATAAATGACAGAAATATGTGGATCAAACCTGTAATTAAATCCTCCAAAGTGGATAACGAGGATTAGAGGGGTGTAATTTCTAGGGGTCACTCACTGGTCGTGTTTTAATTAATGAGTTTTCTACAAAAAGGGAACCAGGAGTGTTAGGAACATACACCACTGGGTTTCCACATATTAATTTGTCAAATTCATCTTGATTAGGTCCTAAAACTGAAGGCAGAAGGATTTTCTCACCAATAGA
Source organism: Callopanchax toddi (assembly GCA_006937965.1). Taxonomy (NCBI): domain Eukaryota; kingdom Metazoa; phylum Chordata; class Actinopteri; order Cyprinodontiformes; family Nothobranchiidae; genus Callopanchax; species Callopanchax toddi. The sequence goes on from SSNR01000016.1 coordinate 348,243, forward strand.
TCAGAGAAGCTGTCCTGGCCTTTTTAGGGTGAAACAACTCATCCAAAGAAAAGCTTTAAATGAGGCTGCAGTATAGTGGAAGTACTTAATGCCACAGTAATATACCCTGTCAGGTAAATAGTTATGTATTGTCCTTGCCAATCAACAATCTTGTGTATTAAATAAAAACATATTTAAAAAAAAATGGATTAAGGCTCATCAAATTACAAATGACACAACCTGATGGCCTGATATTTTGACATTTAGGGAATCTTTGGGGGTGTTTTTTGTCATTGTCACATTATTTAGGCCCCATCTACTCCAGAGATACATTTTCTTTTACATTTCTCTTTATGAGAATATTCTCATTATTCTGACTAAAGTATTAAAATACCCCTACCACTCCATTAAAGCTGAACTCGTTGATATGGTAAACAAGCTAGGTATCGCTAGCTATTTTACAGAAAGACGTCTCAGAGCACTCAAACCTCCCGTCAGGTAAAATCCGTAGGCCAGCCTTCCCGCGGACATGGGACCATGCTTTGCCAAGGTAACAATACAAAACAAAACTCCAGCCATAAAAACGTTCCTCCAGGTTCTTCCTCTTTCTACGTCCAAACGTTTTTAGTTTTCTGCTAGCTGAAAAGGTGTCTTTCATTTTGGGGGCTCTGTTATTTTTTCCTAAAATGGAAGCGCTAACAGGACTGTTTCCGTCCTCTCACATCCGAGATGTTCTGCTGCAAAATGCGCCCGGACGGATTAATGGCGGATCCAAGCAGTGCGGAAGTGCGGCGCTTCAGCGAGACAGACAGCCAGATTGCCTGAGGTTTTTAGACAACTGCGGGACAACCCCTTTATTGATTTCTGTTGGTTTTTAAATCTCCACAATATATTTATAGCTATACTATGTTAGAACATTGTTAAGAGGCATTAAAAAAAACGTTAAAAGCTACATTGTTTACCAAATTAACGAGTGCAGCTTTAAGTGGTTTATAAACATGGAGGTGCCAAAAACAGTGTTTTTAAAAGCTCTCCATTTTTGGAAAGTGTTATTAATAATCCCCATTTGTGTGTGAGTGGGAGGTGAAAACGGAGAAAATAATCTGAGTTTTCAGTATTAAAGTGCAGACGGGGCCTCAACCAGCCTACTCGTATTGGTATTTTGTTTCTCTGTCAGAAAGATACGGCTGAAACCTCAGTGAGTTTGAGTGTAGCGTGCTTGCTGGCTCAAACGCGGCACTAATTAGCGTAGAGCGGTAGCGTCGCATGCTCGTTAATCTCGGAGCAGCTGCATGGGACTCGATGGGAAACGAGACTGTTTAGCTACTCTGTTTGTAAGTAGTGAAAACTGACTTACTTGAGGATGGAATGAAGCCCGGAGGGCTGAATGGTTGAAGGAGTGATGCCCAGATGCTTGAGTGGTTGAACAGCGGCTACAGCTGCTTGAATGATTGGCTGGATGAATGAATCACTGACTGGATGACATAGCGAGCTGGAACGGCGAGCTGAAGCGGCTAGCTGGACCAATCTCTGGATCGTGATCTGGAACGATGTCTGAGCGCCACTGCCTGGGTCCAAGCTCCTTTTATGGCGGATGCGAAGCCAGAGGGATGATGGGAGTTGAAGTCCCAGAGGGAGGAGCGATCCGGAGGAGAGGAACCGTGACATTCTCTGGTCAACCATTTATATTTGTTAGACATTCAAACTGAATCTGGAAGTTAAAGCCAAAAATAATTTCAAAAAGCACCCCCTACTGGCTAGCTGCAGTATATGTCTTAAGCCCTGCCCCCTCCTTGTTAATGAGTGGGACATCTTCTTACAAAAACATAAAAAATGCACTTCAGATCATTTTTCCCAGGTGTTGACTTTTATTGGTTCACTTAGCTTTAAATTTGCTGCTGTATGTTGAAATAATATTTTATAGTTGCAGTTATTTAATTAAACTCAAGTAAACCATCAGTGTGTGTGGGTGAGTAGGCAGGTCTTTCAGCCCACATCCCAGGTTTGCAGACTGGTTTTAAATAACTTATTTTGTATTTTATGAAAATTTGTATTTGTGTTACGTCCCAACTTCTACAGTACATGGTCTGACAAGACTTTTATGCAATCTCATCCATAACTTTTTAAGTAATTCTTCTACTAAACAAAGTGGCGCAACTGCAAGCCTCTTGAGCTCAGGTAACCTAAATTTGGTCTGATAATTTGATTTCCTGTGAGGTAAATACATCTGTTAGTGTCTTAGTTTATTAGACGTTTGTACACTGTAATAAATTCCCTCTTTAATTTACAGCAGTTCATTGGTTTATGCTCCTAATAACTCGAGTCAAGTATGAATAATCCACAATTACATGTAATAGGATAATCTTTGCAGCTTTGCCCGGATCAGTTTGTGCACACCATTCCAAACCTCCGTCTCAAAGCGGTGTGGGAAAATCGTCCGTGTGGGTTTAAGAAGTGTTGTGTGTTAGCACTGGGAGCCCGGTTGAGGCAGAGCCACATAGAGGCTTTTTGCAAAGGCTCGCGCTGGGCATCCTGACGGAGAAACCCTGTGGGATTTGTAGGATTCTGCTACTGAGGGACGTCTGGAATGAAACCAGTCAGACTGAGCTCTGTCGCTCTAATCGTGTATGAACAGACTGGCCCTGAGGAGAAAGGAAACCCAGTGTGTCTGCCTGTATGTGTCCTCATTATGTGCACATGGTCAAAAAACCCATGCACTGCATGTCTGTGTGTTTTAAACGTTCCTTTTCTTTGTCTTATTAATTGTATTATGCGCGCTGGGAACGGCTGCAACATCATCGTTCCCCCAAAAATTCCCTCTTTAGGTGTTTTTTAAATATTTTATTCTGAAAATCCAAATTTCTCTGTGTGGTTTATCGTTAAATTTCATCATTTCTGCTTTTATTTGACACCTTTTCGTGTCCTCGCACTCAACGGTTGATTCTCAAGCGTTCTGCTGAGGCGGAAGGAAGAGAAAAACCTGTTTTTATGTGTTGCAGGATGAGCCGACCACCGGGATGGACCCCAAAGCCCGGCGCTTCCTGTGGGACTGCATCCTGAGTGTCATCAAAGAGGGACGCTCGGTCATCCTCACATCACACAGGTTGCCGCATCACTCGTCTATCGATTCTCCGTGTTCCGTGGACTCGTCCCATCAAAATATTATTTTGCACGAAAAACGAACGAGCGGTATAAATATTGTAATTATAATTGATTGGAGTTGCACTTTGTTGGGAAGGTTTTTTTTTTCCTTCAATTCCGGAGTGGCAGTTATTATCGGCTGCCAGAAACACACCGGCTGCTATAAAGCTTTCATGAAGCGTGAGGGCATATCGACTGACTGCTGCTTTTTCTTCTCCTTCTTTGAAAAGAGAAACTGTCAATATCGGTGCTGGAGTCTTTTCATTATCCAACATTTCCTGAAGCAAACTTAAGTTTCCCCCAAGTTTTTCTTCTATTGTTTTTGGTGCTCCAACAAACTCATTTTTGTATAAAACAATTAAAAAAAAAAATGCTCCTTGTTTTTTTTAAATGTAAAAACTGTGCAATCCTGTCATTTGATCGTTTTTTAACATTGTCCCAAACGGAGAGATTTGTGCTCCCCGGCGCCGCGGTGAATAATCAGTGTAATCTCCTCATTACACGTGCTCCCTTTCATGGCGAAATAAAAGCATTTGTTGTTGTTGTCGTCGTCGCAGGCAATGTGGCAGAGCTGCGTCCAATTGTCCATGTCACGAGCAGGTGGTTGTGTTTTGTTAAGTGGCAAATTCACCCGCTTTTACAAAGTCATAATCCTATTTGCACCATCCTTCAGAGATGCATCACACGCTTTGCCTCGGCCACAATTGGCTGGAGTTGCAGCCGGAGAGAGACAGAGAGAGGAATGAGATAATAGAACTACAGATGGCCCTCTCTTCTCCCTCTAATTACCAAATTTGTCCTCCGTTTAAGGTGCCAGAGTGGACATGTAAAGTGCTCAGACCCGAACCTTCATCGTAAACATCTCCGTGAATGAGGCTATTTCGGATGTCATTAAAGTTCCCCCTTGTATAAAAAACATCTTACCTTGAATAGACCCCATCTTAGCAGGTGAAAGTGTTGCATCTCCCTGAAATTTTATTTTTAAAAAGCTGTCCTTGTTTGGAGAGAGACACATTAAGCTTTGGGTTTTATTGCTAAAAAAAATATATTCTAAAATTTCTTTTTTCTATTTCTCCTTTTGATAGCATGGAGGAGTGTGAAGCCCTGTGCACTCGGATGGCCATCATGGTCAACGGTTGCTTTAAGTGCCTCGGGAGCATCCAGCACCTGAAAAATAGGTACGTTTTTTTTTTTCTATTTCTACTACGAAATAGCAAGAGAATGTCCAAGAATTTTAAGAAAAACCTCAAAGTATAAAACAAGGACATGTCCTGGAGTTAGGATTCAAGAAATCCTTCTCATAGAAATGCTTTATTTATACTGTGTATTAATCAAAAATACATTGGTATTAAAAATATAAAGAAGTAGAGTCAAGTTTTTATTGATGGATCATCTGAAGCTGAACCTTTGTGCTAAATTCAAAGTGTAGGCATATCATACAGTCTGTCTGTTGTGATATGGTATCTCTACTACCAATGCTTGGACTGACAATTTTCAGTTCTGCTTTTTATTCAACATATAACGACTTGGACTTGGACATTTTAGGGATTGTTTTTAATGTCAGCACATAGTTTCCTGTAGGACCACACTTTAAGGTACGTACTTGTGTCACTAACATTTGATTTGGTTTTAGGGAAAAAATGCAATCAAGCAAAATTAGTAGAATGTTGACAGATTGGACATTTGTCAAGTTTTTTTTATAGTCATAACTATTTTTACATTTTACAGTAATTTATTACATTATAATGTTACTGTTATTCTAAATGTAAGGCATTACACTACTATTGCATTACTTTTAAGTTACTCTCACCAAAAAAACTGTAAATATGGATTTGACCATCTAAATGTAGCTCATGACAGTCAATGAGCTCATTTCACTTCCAGTGGAAGGTGATGTGATGGATACATCCAACTATCTGGATAGAAATCCATCCTCTCATCTGTTTATTAACCCATCCATCCATCTTTATATTGACCCATCCATCTGTATATTAATCCATGATATACAGAATATTGAAATTTATACACATATATCTCTGTGCACAAACTCCCTATTCACGAGAGAGTTAACTCTCCAATTTATGATTTGGAGAATCCTGTTAGCTGGTTTGTGACTATTTATAAGGAAACTTCTTCTCAGTTCGCTTTAGTTTCCTGTCTTAGTTGCCGTGAGCACGCGCGACTCGGGCCGCTTATCGCTGCTCTTCCTCTGGACCGACTCGAGTTCTGAAGCGGGAATTTCAGTCCGGACCGAACGGACTTGTTATTCTCAAATTGCGTACAGGTTGGCAGGTCTGATAATGTATAACAGAAATTCACTGCTAATCAAATAAACGACAATTCATCGAACTGGAGTTCAAACAGGAATTTAAACGTGCATCAGCCCTAAACAGCACCTCCTATAGGGTTAGCATTAGCATTAGCGCCACCAGCAAACACAGATCGGTAAAACTATAAACTAAAAACGCTAGAGAATGACAATTAAAGCAGCTCTCTGGAACATTTTTCTCTGCATCAAAGTTTTCTAAATGTTTTAAATGATATTTCAGGTCTCAACTATGATCTATGGGTTGAGTTCCACAACATCTGTCATTCTGATGAAGACCCTCCTTCCTCCTAGAGACCCCTTTCCATTATTTCTTGCCGCCGACATTTTTTAGCCAATGAAATTCAAATGTCTGCATTCTCTCAACATGCACGCGCATCGACCAAACCTGTACCAGTAGGGGGCGCTGTCGTACAGGACTCTCCGTGTGTTTCTCTGTTTGCGTCTCAGCCTCACGGCTCATTTCTACTAAAAACCTACCCATTCTCCAGCTAAAGATGGATTTATTTTTATTTTTAAACCTTTCACCTCACAGAATGGCAAGGCTTGACAGGGTTACGCGTTCATTTTGGTCAGAAAGTTCATCCAGGGCCGAGTCAAGTTCAGCTTCAGAGTCCAGCAGCAGCTCTCTGCTAACAGAGCTAATATCAGAAGCAGCAGGGACAGAGAGGGCTCATCAGACCCTCGTAGTGTTGTTGGAATAAGATTGTGTACTGTGAGTGATTAAACCCTACACATTGAGCTGTACAGTTTATGCCCGCAATATATATGCGCCGTGTGCACGCGCGCACACGCGACCGGACGCGCGTGTCGAGATGTTTTGAGGAGGAGCCTTTGGACGTTAGATTCAAAAACTGCTCTCTTGCTGAAATAATCCAGAGAGCGGCTTTAATGTGGCTGACAGATATTTAAACGTACTAACCCACAGATTTTTATGGGTGTATTTTTACACATTTCTCATCTCTTATTACTTACTTTTATGTTTTTCTTGCAGCACTGAACGGGAGACGTGTCCGTCACAAAACAATGCCCGGCTGGAAACTCTGACAAAATATTAGTTCCGACCCACGGGACTTTTGTTCCGCCCATATACATTTTTAATAAAAAATTTGATTTTGTGTTTTAAAAATATCGATATAATATTGTGACATGAAACATCACGATATATCACTAAATCAATTTTTTCTTACACCCGTAGTTGATAGATTACTTAGCGTTTGAATTTCAGGTTCAATTCAATTCCTTATTTGTCATTGTTAACAAAGAAAACAACGAAATTAAAAGTGCCCTACCATCAGTGCTTCATCCATATAAAAGATTTTAAAAAGATAAAACGTACAATTAAAAATATATGAATTAAAAACAAAAAATTCCTAATAAAAACAGTAATAAATACTTAAAAACATTGGCCAAGTCCACACACACACAAACATAACACATGTCACAAAACAAACAAATAACAGATAACAGGTAGTTGAACAGAAGTGTTGCTAGTGGTCCAGAGGCCACAGAGCATCAAATCTTACCCATAATGTGATTTAAATTCACATTTGAGTTTTCAAATCCAAAGTTTACTAAACACTGTTGCTGTTGGGCCTCCTTTTCTTCTTCCATCTTTAATTTGTTGACTGTTTAAAACATCACAAGGCCAACCAGAGTTGAGCCTTCAGAAGGGATGGAAGTGAAAGACATAACAAAATACCAAAAGAGTATGTTTGCAAAGCAGATGCCAAATCATTTTTATCATTGACCATAGTAAGGCAGGCAAAAACAAAATTTCATTCATGTGTGTGTTTGCAAAACATATTTTTAACCACCAGACAAATGATCCTGAAAGTGTTCAATAAATGTTCTGTACATCTACAGCTGATTATCCATTGGGATCAATCCAATTTAAGATGGACACCAGAGCTATTTAACCCCATCAAACATACAAATGACTAATATGAAGCCATTTCTGCAGACATTGAAGTACAATTTGGTCTGGTGGTAGCTGAGAGTCTTTCATACAGTAGCTCTGATTCTGAATGTTTTGCACTTTTCTTAAAAGTTTGCCATTAACATCATGTTTTTATACACACTGATGTCTGAATATACCAAAAACTAAACATTTTGTGTGTGTGTTTTTCAGAGGGTTATTAAGACAATATTTTATTAAAAATAAAAAATCCATAACCCTATAGCCCTACCTCTTTAACAGGATTAGTACGTTCCTACGAAATTGCTGTAATGTGTTCTATACGTGCCGTCTGCCCTCTGGTGGGAGATATATGTGTTACAAGTGGAAAGTGCCACCTTCATTATTAGATAATTACATAATATAGTAAATGATTTTATAAAAGAAAAAAATATACAAGTTTAATTTTAAAATTCTCTTTTGCCTTTAAGTTTGTTCCTATGGTACCTTATGAACTCCTAGTTCCTCCACCGCGGTTCTCATTCTGAAACTCACAGAACGTTCTTCCAAGCCTTTCTTTTGTTTTGTTACATGTCCATGCCAGACATTCCCTGCGGAGAATTATTTGCATGTAACATTAATTCATATGACATTTCCCGAGGCCAGCATTTATACCGCAAGCTAAGTAACAGAGAGGCCAATCCATTACCGAAGGTACAGTCTGATGACATTATTACTTCTGCTTTTGTTTGAGCTCCTAACAGAAAGGACGTTCCGCACACACACACACAAATCCTGACAGGATTATGTTTTGGCAATCGCTGGGGTGGAGACCGGGATCAATACACCTGGGGACGAGGGGGCGGAGTGGACCATTTTTCAGGGCGTGCGAGGGATTACGGGGGGAAACGCGTGGAACGGCAAGGTGGAGACGACAGTGTCAAGGGTATTTCCCATCAAGATTGTTAATGTCGTGTGAAAAACTGGGGTTTTAGATCACTGTGGAGGCAGAAAACGTAGATGGTGTGGTGCTATTTAAAGACAGGGAGAGTTGAGGTGAAGGACTAAAGTAGGAGGGTGATGTACCAATCAGTCCCTCCCAGATGTTAGGGTAATAGGCAGATTCTCTGTGTCAATTACGTCCTGAATGTAGGGGCAAGAGCAGGGTGGTGTAAATAATTTATGAAGTACGCAAGAGTTATTGGATAGCCAAAGTGTAGCGAGGGAGGGAGGGGATCGGAGGGCGAACACATGTCCTACTTCACTCGGCTCTCTATTAGAGAAGAAGGGGAATCTCACAAGACGAGCGAGTGCGAGGAAACCAGATAAGGACGGCGTCTACACAGATTTTCCCCGTGCTTTATTTTAAAGATCTTCACACGGGCAATTTACACGCCGCCAAAATACTATCGCTCAGCTCTCGCCACGCGGTGAATAATTTCTAATTAAGCGTCCCTATCTCCGCAGCAGCTCGGTGTAATTAATGTTTCATGAGGTGTGGGACCCTGTTAATGACTGAAAAGGCAATTAAGGGATGTCTTCTCTGTTTTCTTTTCTTGTCACTATCCAGCCACATGTTTGTGCTGCTATGCATCCCCCTCTCACACACTTCTACCACTAAAATACCAAAAAATAGGTGCCTTTTATATATATTTCCTAGCGTCCTCCGCCCTAATGCGAAAGTGAGGGAGCTTATTTTCACAAATGCACAAGCTGTTGCTGGTTTGCAGATGGGATCTATCAGTCAGCAGGGGAGGCATTGCGGCAGAGGCAGGTGGCGCCTGCCATTGTCGCACCATGTGAGCGGCTGACCTGCGAAGCGGGGGGTACTGCTTCCTCCCCTCAACCCCCTCACTCCATCGCTTTTTCATCACAAACTCCTGAAACAAGTGCGAGGATCTCACCATGGGGGCAGCTCTCACATTTTGACCCCCTATTGCTCACATGTAATACATGCTTACCCTCAAACATTCTCATCCCCCCCTCCATAAACCTTTTATTACCCTTATTTGTCCCTTTCTCCTTTCCTGTACTTCCAAGGCTTCCGATCATCGAAGCCCTTGTCAGTGCTGCCCCCTTTAGTTCGCTTTCCACTGTGTGTTTATCACTGATATACCCCTCTCTGCTGCTTTAATAACCCCACATCTATGTATCAGCCAGGCCCAAAGTGAACCCAAATAACCCATTTTCACCACTATTCAGGTGGTCATCAGGTGAAGATTGGTTTAGCGGCAGCGCTTTCTAGTAAATAGAGCAGCCATTTTAAGAAACCCCTTTATTATCTTTCTCCCTGGCTCTTAAAAACTTTTTTTTTTTCAAATTCTTCTCATTTTGAGCCCCTTAAATCACTCATTTCTAGGAATTTAAGCAAGACAGATTGAGAAGGAGAGAAATATATATAAGCAGAAGCCTTACAGGAGGCTGTAAGTAGGTTTTTAGTAGAGCAGTGTCCTCATATGAAAGCTCCCAGGTGTTAAGTAAACCCAAATGAAGTGGAGGAACCAATAAAAGCAGCTTCAAAGCTTCCCTATAATCTTGTCAGTTAGGAAGGACAGCCACTTGCCAGTTGGAGGATTTTCTACTGATTGATATCATTCATATCCCTTCTTCGCAGAGTACCTGCAGAAAGTACACCCAACAGCCTGCAGTCTTATTTTCTCCTTGGTTTAAACACGCCATGATATAAAAGTAGGGTGTAAAGTGACTTTAATGCATTAACGTAATGCTCTGAGATTTTTTTTTTTTACAAGAGTGGTGTCTGAAAGTTTGGATCACTTCCTGAAGTTGACGTCAAGAAGTCCAATAAACTCCTTCCCACTCACCGTGCGTCAGCTCTGCAGGTGTGCTATTAAATAAATAGTTTACTGCTTTTAAGTGCTTGTCAGCCACAGAGATGGACGACAAAATGATTCTCTTTACCGTTTACAATGCACCAGCATCGTGGGTGTAATTAAGACATATAGAGCATAGACAGACAGATGGTGCACACCATGTATTGTGTCATTTAGACATGCTAGCATTCAAAATATACATTGTCAGCTTTGATAACTCTTAGGAATCTTAATTAAAATAAGTTATAACAGTTTGATGGTTATTCTTTGCCTACAGGCTACATCAACATTAGTAGTTTAAAGAAAACCTCTAAATTCTCTCTGTTCAATGTCAAAGCTGTGAAGAGTCACTTCTAAAGGCCTTCACTTCACTTTATCTCAAGTTTATACAAACACAATTAATATGCTTCAATCAGGTTGGCAGCCAACATAAACAGATATTTACATTTCAATGTTTTCATTCGACATTTCATTTGTCTCTGGTCAGTCTCCAATAGTCCAATAGTATTCCATTGGTCTTATATTTAATTTAAATAAAGGATAAAAAAGGTGTTATAGGACCCCCATCATGCATCCATCATCCATTCAACCAACTACCTACTCATCCATCCATCCATCCATCATCCAACCAACTAGGCATCATTCCATCCATATATCATTCAACCAGAGGTCGCGCTAGACTTTTTAGTTTTTCGTCATTTGACTGACAGGGTTAAAAAAATCCGGTCATAATCTATTTTTATCCATCACTTATAATTTTACACTTAATACATCTTTAGTAGCATTATTACACCGGGCCCATTTAGCACGCAAATCCATAGAATTAGACTCTAAACTAGTCGATCAGCCAGTCATCATATAGAAATTCAAAAAAACTCAGTTTGGAGTCGAGCGCAGCAGCAGGTGAGATGATCCTCTGTGCACTCCGCGGGACTGTAATTACTGTATAATATTAATGTTCATTATGAGATCATGAGAGAGATGAGGGGTTCACATATTTTTCATTGAGATACTCAGGGGAAACCTGGCGCTGATGTTTAATGCGGACCTCCTCGCAGGTTAGTGGGTGTTTGGAGTCCAGTTGTGTGCGCTCGCGGAGAAGATTTTGCGTGTCAACAAGCCTCCACAGCCTAAGAACGCTACTCCGAGAGTGCATTACAACAGAAAGTGTAGTTATTCTGCATCTGATCTCGTGCTGAGCACTGGATTGCAAAGGGGCGTTTGAGCAGATCAGGTCTGACACTTGATGCGCTCTGGCGGACCAGTGTTCTTCTGTTGCAGAGCGCAGGACGTCTGGATCACAGGTCCACGCACAGCAGCACAGAACCAGTCTGCTGGGCTGCAGTCATTGGTGGAGATGCAGCATTATTTCTGCATCCTTGGTTGGAATTATTAGTGGGGACAATTCAGTGATTGCCTATGACGGTGCGCGCAAACCTGTCAGAATGACCGGCGCCCTTCAGATCTTTCCGTCAGAGTTTTAAAAAACCGGTTAAATACCGGAAATTTCCGGTTAACGCGACCCCTGCATTCAACTGACTACTCATTCATCCATCATGCAACCAACTAACTACTCATCCATCCATCCATCCAACCAACCATGCATCATTCCATCAATCATCCAACCAACTACTTACTCATCCATTCATACATCCATATGTCCTACCAACCACCTACCCATCCATGCATCCATCCATTATCCAACCTATCACCTAACCATCCATCCATCCAACCAACCAACCACCTACCCATCCATTCATACAACTATGTATCCATCTATCCATCCGTTCAAAAAACTGACCACCTACTCATCCATCCATCTGTATATCCAATAGGGATGAGCAATAACTTATCGTTTGCAATATATCATTGAAAATTCTCCTCCCAATGAAAATTTGTCTTTTCGCGATAATAACGATAAGTCAAGTTGGCGTAGTTTTGCACGCACCCGATTCACATGCGGAGTGAAAACAATCATGGCGGAAGTCAGACATGAGACTGAGGAGGAGCTGGTTTTAAAGAGAGGAGCTACACTGACCTTCTATCAGGTTATGTTTACATGTTTGTTACATTACCAGGATTTATTTGCAGTTGTACCCTGTTGTTTTCCAGTTTTTCTGAAATTTTGCATCATGGACAGAACCGGACTTGGATCAGCAGGACCTGAACCGCTGTGCGTCTTCACAGATGAACGCCAAATCCCCTTTCCTGCATTTTTCACAAATCGCTCACTGCACTGTTTTACGACGACTTGGCCTTTAGAAACTGAAAAATGTCTCAGTTAGACCAGTGAGAGGTGCATAGAAGTCTGTCTCCTCCTGAAGTTAAAGATTAATGACCAGAATAGAGACTTCAAAAACAAGGCAGCGCAGCGCTGGACAAAAATATATACATATTATAATCATTGTATCGTTATTGCAATAAATACCTAAAATTATCGTGATACATTTTTTAGGCCATATATCCAATCCTAATATCCAACCTACCACGCACCTGTCCATCCATCTATCCATCCATTTTTTTGTTTATAGAAAATCTCCTCCATGAACTCTGTTAGCACTCAGGGACTAAACCAGTTTTTTGGATGACTTCCATCCTGATCAAAGTGTCAGACCACCAGTGCCACTCTGTGACCCCTCGCCCTGCATCCGCCCTCCCCTCCTGTGCACACAAACACTAGGTTTGGCTGTGGTGAGGGTGACCTTTCCAGACTCCCTCAGATGAAGAAAGGCAGCCGAATTATTTTCTGCCTGTCATGGCCTTATCTGTGTCTGGCTGTTGTTTGTTTTAAATTACATGGAAGAACGACTTTCCAGCCGACCAGGGTGGAGGGGAAGATTGAGGCAGAATAATGAAAATGAAGATGGGAGAACTGCACCGCAGAAATTACGGTGGCTCTGCCATGCTGTGTTGAGCTGCTGTATCATATCTGAAATGTAAAATATTTTGAAAGGATTAGTCTTGACAATGTGTGCAGTCATGACTGTAAATATAATCCATTCATTATTTTCTCTCCTCTCAGGCTCTAGTCAACACCAAGTTGCTAAGATCTCACTTTTAGGTTGTTTTCAAATCACTGGTTAAAAGCAGATTTATTGTTTCAGACATTCGTTGCTATTGCTATTGATGTGTAGCAATGCAGGCTCCAATGTATTGATATTCTGGCTTACCTTTTCCTACGGAGACAGGGTTTATTTGAGGGGAGCCCAGACAGTGTGTCCAGGATGAAAGAAGTTGTTTTACTGTGGATTTAAAGGAAGAGGAAAACACAAACATATGAAAGGATATTTCTTGCCTGCAGTCCCTGTGTTGTTGCACCAAAAGAGAAAATAAAAGACAGTCAGGGGGAGAAAATGAAGAAAAGCTAATTGATAAAGCGTTTTGCTTACCCTGACAACCAGCCTTTCATTGTGCAAATACGCCCTACAGTCAGTGCAAAGCTTTTCTGCTTAAAAAAGAAATTTTATTTTTAATTGTTATAGAATGTTTATTGCATCTTGGTTGAGCTTGAGTTCCTGGGCAATCAGTACCTTCAAGATGGCATAATAAACACAAGGGGACAGAGGTTATAGCCAAGCTGAGATGGAAAATGAATCTGGATTTGTAGAGTATCATAATGTGGGGGTGTCTGATTACAGGCTGTTTAAGCTGTTACATCCTATAAAACTATCCAGTATTATGAGGTTTTACCTGACACGAGGTGTGTTCTTGTCAGACTTCAATATAAAGGATGATAAGAGAATATATGTTTATAAAGCTGGCTTTGTATTTACTGAAAAGGTTTCAGGACATCTTAATTTTGCCAAGCTGCACTAAAGGCATTCTCAGTGTGGTTTGGTGTTTTCCTTTTTCAGTTTTAACACTAATTGTTTAGATTTTAGAGACTAGGATTTTGTAGCAAGGTGTTGAGCAAATAATATCTTACCTGTTGTAGATAGTTCTTAGACTAACCTTTGAGATCTGACCAAATACTGATTATTATTACCTCATTTGTAAGTCGTTTTGGATAAAAGCATCAGCCAAATAAACAAACCTTAAACTTTAAAACACCCCTAATCGCAAAAATATCTTAGTAGTTCCTGCAAACAATTACTTTTACCCAGTCTGACTTTGTAAATCTGTGTTAACTGATAGTTTATAGAGAATTAGAAAGTTGTTTGCAACAAAACACAGTAGCAGAGCAAGTTAGCAGTTCCTGATTAGTGTAACCTTTCCCATCTTTGCCAGAATACTGCATTGCAATCAAACAATCACAGAATTGTATTGAGAGGGAAAATTACAAATATAGAGATAAAGGTAGGCTTAAAAAATGGATGAGCCTCTATTTGTGTGTGGGATATGATGAAAGAACAACAGGAGGACAGAGATGGAGACCTGAGGCTGCAGCATGCACCACATTTAACATTAAGTCAAAAAGTTTTAAGCAAAACAATATCATGAAAACAATTATGGAATAAATCAATCAATCAACCTTTAATGTGTCCTTTATTGTTTCTGTACAGCACTAATGGAATATTGTAGATTTAATGATTTACAGTAAGATTTTTAAGCACATTATCTGTATTTTGTTAAATTAAAACAATTTATTTGATGTATTTAACCTAAAAATTTCAATACTTAAATAGAAGTGTTATTAATCTGCCATAGAATCAGGCACTTTCTAAATGAAAATATTCCTAAAAGACAGAATTTAGAAAAATAAGAGCTGCATTTTGGGGAAAAGTAAACAGATTTCATAGTGCCCTATTGGTCTTGTGATAAAAAGAATTCTGGCTATCAGTTGGTGATAAAACAGATGCTAGCTTAGAAAATATGAAAACAGCCCATATGACACTATATCACTAATTACAGAAATTGTTCAATAAAGTAAAAATAATATTGTGGTATTTTTTTCTCATTTTCACCCAGATTTGCACTAGAATAACCATGTGATCCAAAATTACTGACAATGTATTTTATTTTTACCCACATCTTATTTGGTGGAGGGAAATCTAGAATGCTTCTCACTAAAGGAACTTGTTCACAAAAAGACCAGCAAAAATGTCGTTTGAAAACAAAGTAATTTTTTTCTATTTAAAGATTTCAGTATCACAATCCCAGTTGCATGTATTTGACCGTTGACGAAAAGAAAGAAAAACGTGCTTTCTATACAACTCAAGTCTGACATTATTCAAGACTGTATTGAAAATGGTTTCATTGTTTGAAGGAGCTCATTTGGGTATGTGGTGTGTGAATGACTAATGAGTTAATTTTTAAAGGTAAGACCACCTGCGATGTGTAGCCTTAATACAAACAGTTGTCAGAAGCCCCCTGCAGAGAGGAACAAATGTTCTGGTTGAGCAGTAAAGCAATAAGTGAATTTAGAGGCCAACACTATTGGATTGTTAGATTTCCAAAGCAAATAGCAATGAAAATACACCCAATGACGTGTGTTGTGAAGGTTTCCAGTCATCCAGGTCATGGTAATCCTAGTAGGTTCAATGAAAGCAACTTTAAAGGAAGTCCAGTTCTCTTCACTGAATCTACTAATACACCCTTTATGTGCAGCAGGTTGGAGCAGTTACCCCACCCCAAGCAGCTGACATCCAGACATGAGAATTTTATAACTGTTTCACGTCAGCCAGTCAGTGCCTTAATTAGCCTCGATAATGGCATTTAAAGTTAGGCTTTGCTTAACCTGCTTGGAATGTCCAATTTCAGCCGTTAAGAAGATGTTGAACATTGGGCTTTAATTGACCTGACCAAATTCAGCCCAAACAAAAATTCAAGCTTCTCGACTTTGTGTGCAAGATGTCATTTAACCTTTTACTTTTTAACTAAATCCACACATAGTTTAGGCGAGGGGTAGCACTTGTCAGTGTGTGATCTCTGCAGAACACAGCAGATAGAGGTGAGATTAAAATGTTTTTTCAAAGTGAGCTGCAGGTTTTAATGGATAGAGAACAAAGTCACTTCCAAAATCAAAAACTAGAGTTTCAACTAGATTTTCCACTAGATGTTTTTATACTTGTGTTTTCATCAGAGTTACTCGTCCCTGTCCTAAGGAGGCATTATGTTCATCTTCCGATCCTCACTTTATTTATGAACAAAACAAAAAACTGGTCCTTGTTCCTAATTCCGATCAACTTGGTGCACACTGTGCTGTTCCTATTCCAGCATTCTGTAATGGCGCTTGCAAACGACGCTTAATTTGGTGAATTCCTGTCTGAACTCCTGTCTATTTTAGTGACCTTTACACAGAAACGTGGCATTAACTCTTGATGTCAACCCCGTTTGTCAGCAAAATACCTCATGAACCACTAGATAGTGAAAGTCTTCATTGGATGAACATCTACAACTCCTTAACTTCTGGTGTCAATGCAATTCAAGATGGCTGCCACAGCTAATCAACTTTAGCAAACACAAAAATGGCAAGAACTCAGTAGGTTTCACATATATCGAGCTAAAATGTCATACAGTATTAGCTAAGAGTCATTAGGTGACATCAAGCATAACATTATGTTCTAGATTTCCCCAAAATGACTATAACTCCATCATTTCTCAACATAAGATGATTTTAGTTTAGACCTCGGGCATTAAAAACAGCAGGTGAAATACATCCCTCCAAAGGAACGTTTTTATATCAAATGTATAGCAACAAAAGATGGAGGGAAAGGGGTTGGGTGTAATAATTTATCTGTAACAGATCAGTTATCCTTAATTCATTATATAATTTCAAACATTAACTCAGATATTTTCCCCTAGCTATTCTAATCATATTGCAAAGAAAACTTCTCTTTAGAACTTCTTAAGCAAACTGAGCACTAATTAACTGTTCTCAGAGACAAGAAAAGCAAAGTTACAGCATTTTGTCACATTGTTTCTGTTCAACTTCAAGCTGTTATAACTAAAGGGTCTCAGCCACCCATGAGGTCCGCTTATTGTATTTCTCAGCAGTAACTTCACTTTCTCTCTCCTTTGAGATCACGCAAACCTGCAGTTTATTCACCATATCTCTAATTGCCACTAAGGGGGCCTCCGACTCCCGTAGCATGTAGCTCAGCACAAGCCACAATGGGCATTTCTGAGAGTAAATCCAACATTAGGGAATTAATTAGGCAGAAAACAAGGGGTCATAAGAGTACTAACGACAGAATAACAAGGCACAGAGTTTTATTTGGTGCTCAACAGACAGAGCACATATTCAAAGATGCAGAATGCTAATTAGTCTCAGAGTTTAGCTTTGACCCTTTTTTTTTTTTCGATGACAGTGTTTTATGTCCAGGATGTTGTTTAGGTTGTAAAGTTTTAGCAAGGGTGACATATTTTAGAATATGGTTTTCATTAATGGGGCATGTTTATGTTTTGCATCTTAATTATGTGCTGTAAACGTCGAGACAAATTTTAGGATTAGTTTTAACATTTTGTGGTAAAGTGCACTGGCCATAGTGATGACATTATCAGTGTTTGAACCCATACTTGATTAGCGATGCTTTCACCAAGCAATTTTTATTGCTACTCTGTAAAAACTGGGTGCTGGGGAAAACCTGACTGGATTTTTAGCACCGTGGATCGGAGTTTAAAATTGTAAAACCAAACACGGCATCATATTTCCTGTAAGTTTGATAGTCTCTTCTCTACGATATCTTTTTGAGTTTACAGGAAGCATCGAACTGGGCTAATTTAGTATCTAAAAAATATGTTTAGTTTCTTGTGTGAAAAGTTTCCTCAGTTCAAACAGAAAAGTGTGAGTCGCCAGCTTTTAATGTAAGATCTTCATTAATGTGAGTAATTTTCTCCAAACGTGACATCGTGGTGAGCTTCAAACCCAACAACACCCTGAGACTAAAACTGGTTCATAAAGACAGAACACCCATTGAACTGAGTGGTGCTGTGTTATCGGCTTCAGTACAGTGAAGAATATTTAGAACTTTACACGATAACTAAACAAAAACTGCATGGAACAACACAGAATAGCCAAGGCTTCAGGTCAAGACTCTGCTGTCCACTTACATCTGTGGAATAAGGGACACTCTTTAGAAGACATGAATACTTTAGACAGAGGGGATAGATAGTTTTTGAGAGGACTAAAAGAGGCCACCATTAACAGAGTAGAAAATCTGAGGGCTACCGTGGATCAGGGGGAAGAGCAGCCACCTACTGTGTGGAAGCCTAGGGTTCAAACCCCAGCCTGGGCCATGCATTAAAATGTCCCTGGGCAAGACACTGACCCCCAAATTGCCCACTGAGTGCCGTCCACGTGATATACCCATGTAGTAAGATCATCACAGGGCGCACTTGGCACTGCAGTACAAGTGCTTGTCTCTGCTACCGAATGAGCACTCCTTCACCTCACGTTTAACAGAGGTTTTGTGAAGTGTCTGCTGCCAGTGTGGGGGATAACCGCAATGCCTCCATGATTGTGATCTAAGTATCTACCCCTGCTCTACGAGAATTTTTAAAGGACAATAAATAACATTTAAATTAAAGTCTGAGATGTCAACTTTCTGAAACTAAAGCCCTGATTTAGATCCGCAGAGTTTAACAGTGAATCACATCCTCAAGAGTTTGTCAGAGATGTCTCACATGTGGCTCAGGACAACAAAGACTCTAATAACCATCTGGAGGGAGGATTAGGGGTTTAATTTGTAAACTAGTTTGTACTAATGAAGCTCTTGCTACAGTTTCAAAGCTTCGAACTCTGCGCCCATTCTGTTAGATAGTAAAACGTCTTCAAAAGCTAAAGATCTATCTTTTAACTCATCACTCTGAATGTCTGTAACACTCTTTCAAACTCTGCTGTCAAAATAAAGCCTAACACTCAGGAAACAGCCATGTTGTACGTTAGCTGATTGTAGCACCGTTACAGCATTCTCAGCTGCACTGCAGTTACACGTAAGAGAGTCATTTGAACTATTTGACTCAAAAGCACTGAAGTCAGTATCTCACTGGACTCCATTTGTTGGTGACAAATTGCATACACCATTTGTGAGAGAGTTTTCAGTGTCTTGTAACGTTCACAAGGGTTCTCAATTTCCTCACGTAAGTCTCAGGGCCTCGCTGCCATATTGCTTGGATTTTTAGCATGTCCATGAAATTTGCAAGACATACATAGCTTATCACAAAATGTACAGACTAATTCAGCATAATTCCAACTGAAAGTGTCCTTATTTTCTTGCATGCATATTTTCCAACTATAGTCACCAATAGTTGCAACCCAGTGAGACGCTGGATCTACTGACCCTTCATCCCTACCCTTCTTTGAATCCATGAAGTTTTGAACCACATTACTTACTCACTTCTCTCCTGGCTCTCGAGGCGAACGGACGCATCTCCCCTTCTCTCCCTCCCTCCCCGGCTCTCTGTCCTGTCGACTTTCTCTGGAGAACCTGCTTTCATCTCCCGCTGGACTTTTAACCATGAATTGGATCAGCTGGTCGAGGAATGCGATGGACAAATTTCCTTTTTCCCACTAATCGAAGATGTTTACATAAATTGGATCATGGTGACCAGGATCTGCTGTTTGGCTTATGTGGGACCTGGATCATCGGGAAATTTGGAGCTGCGGGACCGATTGGCAAACAGCCCGGGCTCTGTGGACGGTGCCGTGCTGTGTGTGAACACTCAAATCCCACTGGGCAAGCTGAATCACAGGTTGGATGCTCTGAACTGTGTGTGAACTCTAAACCAGCTGGATGAGCTGATGCTGGGACTGGACACTTTGCGATCTGGTCGTGCTTTCAGACTCATATGCAGGAAAACATCTTGGAGGAATGCTCAGCAGGGTTCTGTCTGGGGTTCTGGTCTGCTCAGCGAGGGATGAACAGCTGAGAGGATTGTCCAGCTGGCTTTTGGTGGATTTGACCCTTATTCGGCTGCTAGAAGTGACCTGACCGCTAAAGACTGAAGGATGTGAAAACCTTATCACCCCTGCTCAAAACAAATCTGTTATTTTCAGTTCGACTCCCCTCTCAGGCCTTGAAAAAAGGCTGAAGTCAAAACAAACAGTCCAATTGCAGCTGAGTGTGGATCCTCCCCCTCCCTCCCTCTCATGTACTGATTCAAACACACACATGCTACTGATGACGCACAAACACCTCCTAACATTCAACGTTTCGCCTCGAACCTTATTAACTCCCCCCTCCTTGCAAACTTGGTCTGAAGGCCAGGGCGTAGGGCTCCTCACCTTCCCCCCCACCATCACGTGTCTTATGTTTTTGTGACTGTCAGAGTGTGTAAAATGCTACTCCCTCCCTCCCTCCCTTTTGTTTACATTTTCTTCTGCTGCCATCTTTATTATTTTGCCCAAATATTGTATTGAAGTTTTCCCCAATATTTATCTCTGCCCAAGCCCAAGTAAATGTCCCACTTTAACTCATAATATACAATGTAGATCCCCTGACGGTACCCCAAATCTTGCCCAAGCCCGAGTAAATGTCCCACTTTAACTCATAATTTACAATGTAGGTCCCCTGATGGTACCCCAAATCTTGCCCAAATATTGTATCTGATACTCCCAAATCTCTGTTTTGTTTTTTTCTTTTCAATGTTTTCTCTGTTTTGTTTTGTGTTTATATTGTCAAGCGCTTTGCGATGTATATCTGTGAAAGGCGCTATATAAATAAACTTTACTTACTTACTTACTTATGGGTAACCTATCTTCTAGGTTTGGTGACGGCTACACAGTGATTGTGCGAGTCGGTGGCTCTCCTCCTGCACTCAAGCCGGTCGAGGACTTTGTCCAGCAGACTTTCCCCGGCAGCGTTCTCAAGGAGGAACACCATAACACACTCCAGTACCAGCTGCCACAGACACAAGGAGCTCTGGCCAACATCTTTAGCCAGTTCACCAGCCATCAGCAGAGGCTGGGATTGGAGGATTACTCTGTGTCCCAGACTACTCTGGATCAGGTACACTAAATCACTTCTGAGCTATTAATTTTGTTTTACTATTGTGAGAAAAATGCAGTTGATATCTGATGTTTTTCTAAGAAATAGCAAGCAACATAAATTTACTTTCTCAAACTTTTTTTTCTTCCAAAACCTTTAAAAATTACAATAAAGGCATGGCTTTGTCATGATTGGGGTAGTGCAGGACCCAAATGCAGGAGGACGGAGGCAGGAACAGGTGAGGTAAAACCAAAAAGCTTTATTGCAGACAAACTCAGGAGACAGGCTGGGGATGCAACACAAGGAACTGACAGGGAGTGACTGAACTAAACAGCATATAGGCCTATAGGGAAGGAGCTAATCAAGGAGACAAGACACACCTGGAGGGGATTAATGCAGGACACAGGCACGAACTGGACACAAAGGGGCAGAACATGACAGTACCCCCTCCTCAAAGGTAGATCCCAGACACCAAGAGGGGGCACCAGAGCAGGACTTGGAGACTCTTGAGCAGGATGTGGAGCGTCTGCTTGGACCCCCATGGAGATTGGCTCCAGAGATGAAGGCCTCTGAGTCTGTAGCGGCACAGGAGGGTCCAGGGGCCGCAGCGGGTCAATTTACCTCCTGGATGAAGTCCTCCGTTGGGTCCATGGTTGTCAGTTCCTTCTGTCATGATTAGGGTAGTGCAGGACCCAAATGCAGGAGGATGGAGGCAGGAACAGGTGAGGTAAAACCAAAAAACTTTATTGCAGGACGAACTCACAGGACACACGAGGCTGGGGATACAACACAAGGAACCGACAGGGAGTGACTGAACTAAACAGCATATATAGAGAGGAAGCTAATTAAGTAGACGAGACACACCTGGAGGGGATTAATGCAGGACACAGGAGGAGGAACAAAGGCACAAACTGGACACAAGGGGGCAGAACATGACAGGCTTACTTTACAAAACGTCTTTAAACTTTGAGTAAATCACTTCATTTATAAAGTCAGAGTATTCTAGCCTCAGAATGGACATGTTGAATCCAACTATGAGAAATTCATGAACAAATGATGACTTTTGAAGGCGTGTTAATATTGACATATAATTATTTAGTTTTATGGAGGTTTTTTTTTCACCTAAATTTGATGGGATGGTTTTTCATTTATTCACTTTGAGTGGTTTTAACTCTGGAAAGTTCTTTGTTGATGTGTGTATTTTGACCAATGGCTGTGCTGAGCATGCGAGTGAAACTGTTAAATAATTTCTGTTTGTGCTTGAAAAGAAAATATTGATTTTGTCTGGTTTTACTGTAGTTTCTTTTCTGAAATGTGTGATTTTTAACTGGATAATTCCACATTCTCGCTGTATTTCCATAGAGTGCCAGCTCAGTTTAACAGATCATTAGCTCATCAATCATTCAATCAGGCATTTTAAGGGTTGGATGTAAATTTCTTTACTCCAGGAGAACATTTGAAGGATTATTTTTTCCCTACCATGTTTTTTTCTGCCAATGGAGGATGTCAGAATGACCCCGTGGTGACTTTATGGTGAGTTTGTTTGGCTAGTTTACCTGAAAGCTCCTGGTATTGATCATAAATCTAGGCTTAAAAGCTGCCATATCCAGTACTTTTTAAATTCCATCTCTATTTCTGCACTTGTTTGGTGAAAATAAGCCGAGTCCCTCGTGCTGCAGACTGTCTTCACCTTTTGTTTTCCTTCCAGCCCCAGAGATGTGATACAATCAGGCAGTGAGTGGTGAGTGCTGGTGTGTCTGGTCTTACAAACCCTCTATTAGCTCAGCAGCAGATGACCAGGCGGGAGGCGAGGATGACCTCTCTGAGGTTTACAAAGGTCACGAGTCACCGCTGAGTGGGGGAAGAAAAGCAAAAACAGACTCAGATGTGATGCTTTGTGTGGTTCCTCAGCAGCACGTTGACTTAATTTAATCTAATAAACAGATGTAATTGTTCCGGGATTTTCCGGATTAATAAAAAAAAAAAGACAGTTTTAACTAATCCTCAAATTGATAAAAATTCTAGGAGGTGTTGTCTTTTTGTATGTTGGCATATTTTTTTATAGTCCACCGCTTCTTTTGTGCCTTAAAAATAGTAAAGGGAACAAATTTACCAGAAAACGGGAGTTTCGAGGAGACTCACGGACAACAAAAAATATAATTAAGGAAAAACAATGTTTTTATATCTTTCTTTCCACATAAATCATGTAATAATGTATTTTTTAAAACTTCTACAAGCATTTAGAAAAATCAGGATAGTATTTTTTGCTGACGCAATCCTAAAAATGTAGCCCTGCTAAAATCTTTGTTGATTGGATGAGTAGCACATACTGATTTTAGATTTTGTCATGTCAAAGAAGAAGAACATAAGGGTGTAGTGAGATAAAACCTGTATTTTATCGTACACCTTCCGTTAAATTGTTCAGTCTAATTAAGGATTTACTGAGGGCTTCTTAGCACCGGATACCTTTTTGAGATAGCTGAAAGTAATTCAACAGGAATTCCTAGGTTCATTAATTAGCAGGGGGTTAGTTACGCACCTTTTTGTTGATGAATGGAAGCCGGAGTCAGGAATAAAGACTTTACAGAATTTATTATAAAAGCTGACAAACAGTACAAACAGTTAGCATTGAGGTAGCAATTTGTTAAGCATTGTCAAATGATGGTAAGGTGTTCTTAAGTTGATGATAATTTGAGTTTAACGACTTGAGTCTGTGATGTTAAGACTAGGGTTGTTACTTAATTTAGTTTGAGTGTTAAGTGGAGGAGTTACTTGTTGGAGTAAGCTAAGCTGTTAGCTTTATCAACAGGCCTTTGGATTACCAGAAAGGGTTCTACTTAGCTGGCGTTCCCATGGATCGGTCCCGGATGGAAGTCGAGAACCGATGCGGAGGTGGAAGGGTCCTCCCTCGATCCGTCTGGAGCCGTCGGGGGCAGTGGGAGCCACCGGGAGGCGGCCGGGTCCGTCCGAGGATACGAAGCCCATTTCTGAGGTGTAGCATCAAAGGCTGGTGTCCCCATGTTTGGCGAGGAGGTCAGACTGAAGGTGTCTGTCCTCAGAGCAGTGATCATCGGCTCAAACGGGGCTCGAGTACCCGTCAGGGGAGCCGGCAACAGGAAAATAGCTCAGTGTGTAGCAGGTGACAGCTGAGCGTTCTGGTCTCAGTGTAGGCTGACTGAGAACTCCCTTCTCCAGCAAGTGGAGAGACTTAAGACGGAGTCATGTCGACGTGGGCCAATGGAAGGGTTACTATCAAAGTCACATGACTCAAGCCTTTAAAGCAATATTACCTTCATGTATGAAGTATGAACATAAAAAATATTGATTCTAACCTTTAGCAAAGTAGACATATGAAATAATACTGAAGCTGGATGAAACATTCATAATACTGTAAGAGAAAGTGCATTAATCATTTTAAGACATTTCTGGACAGTGGATTAAAAGTAGTGTCGTTTAGAAGGAGACATCAGGAAGTCTTGAGTTTATTATTACTAAAGAGTCCTGTGGAATCTTCCGGAAAAACAATCTGGATACCTGGGAATGTTGATTCAGGTTAAAACATAGTAAAGAGTCATTGTAATCCAAGTTATTGGCAAAAAGAGGATTATTGTTTGTGTGATGTTCAAGGGGTCAGAGGTTATAGCGTATTTGATAACACTACAAGGGCTTAAATATGTGTTAATAATAGTTAATTTTCTCATGAATCTTATTTAAAGAAGATGGAAAATTCTTCACGTTTTGGGGGCTTAACTTATTTTTTCGTGTGAGACAAATTTCGGAAAAACATTGTATTTAAAAAACAACCTTTTTTAAATGAATTCTAAGAAGTTGCATTTGATAAATAGTAAAACCCTCAAATCTCTGTGAGAATAAGAGCTTCCATCAACTCCCTAGACCCCATTGCAACATTGCCCATAGGTCCCAGTCGGGGTCATGTGAGGTCATTTTCTGGGTTTATTTTCTTATTTTTTCCACTCCTGCATAAAGAACACTGCAACAATATCAAAGAATTTAATGTCATAATTTTATTCACACAATTCTCATTGGATTCCTCATCTTTTGTTAACATAAAATCTGCCTTCCAGGACTCATTTAGACCGCCGATAAAACAGTATAAACCTATATATCAAGAGCTAATTAATAGTAGGAGTCAGATTTTATTCCCCCTAAAGGAATTTTAACAGAACCTGGTTTTAAATATCACAAGTGTTCAGCCATCCTACAACGTCTAACCTTGAGTTTTTTCTTTTACCTTTTGTTTCAACCTGCCTCGTGGTCTACGCTGGTCAATATTTACCCGATCAGAGGCAGTAAATAAATCACACTTAGACCAGGAGGTCACGGTATTAAAACATGAAGGGTCCAGACTGGAGACCCTACCGAGACCCAGACGGTCACCTATCAGCTGATGATTTATAGAGAAGAGCCTTGAACTGTGGTCTCAACACCCAACTTGCACTACGGTTAATATTGATCGGCAGACTGGAGCTCAGGGCGTTGATGCTGATTTAGAGCAGAATCTGTATTTAAAATACTTTTTAATCAACGTTTTCCCGTTGAAGTACACAATGCTAGTTTTATATATGCACCGTTCACCTGCAGAGGTGGTGTTAAATGAACCAATGACGCAGTGAGTAGAGAAAAATATATTTTATCATATTTGGTACAGATAAATAAAGACAACAAAGAGAGAGCGAACAGCCCTCTTTGTGTTTCCCGTTCAAGGTGAGACCAACACGCTTTCAGAACTTCCTGCCTTCCTGTTTGTAAGGAACGAAGTCGGGAGGCCATGTGTTGGTGCACTCCAGAGCCGGCAGCAGTTAGGAACCGATTTGTCTCTGTGTGTGTAAGGGCTTTTTTTTTTAAGTGTGTAACAGCTCAGCTCTTTTATATGAACGTATGAATGAGCAAAGGCGAACGACAGCAGCTTAACCGGGGTTTTAATTTTGTTCCGATGACACGAAAGGTTTGAAGGGTTAGAGACTTGGTTTATTGGATTTACAGAACCGGTAAGGCATTTGAAATGGATGCTGCTTTCGCTTCTGCTCGATTTAATTACAGTTGTATCCTTTTATGGTGAATGTCAAAGAAAGTCAAGTTCAGTAGGTTGAAATTGGACTTGAAGTTCGTTCAGTCCAGTCATCCTGTAACATCCTGTAGTTGCTAACGGTTGGTTTTAGACAATCAACAATGGTGGTTCATTTACGCAAACCGTTTCCACATTATATCCAATCAAATATGTACATTATGAAAAGCTTACTAACAGTTTCTATTGAGGATGTCCCACATGGCTCCTCTGTTACACCATCAACTGAGTCCATCAAGTCCAACTGAGCATTCTAGGTTGAAAATGTTTCTATACGCATTTAATTGGTCTAATCCCATCTACTGTAGGTCAAACTCAGCTAAGTTTGGTGTAAAATGGGTTGAGTAAAAGTTTAGGAGACATTTAAATCAATTTGAAGGTCTTAACCTGCAGGTTAAATGTGTGTTTGGCCCAGATTTTATAGTAAATGCTAATGGAACTCAACCCTTGAGAAATAAACCTGATATTCATGATCCATCCAAATATCTAGAGTTAGAAGTGGCGTCAGTTATTTATAAGGATCATACCCACCGATGACATCACTCAAAGTGAGCAGATTCTTTAGAAACAGGAAGTAGTCCTCTGACCAGAGCAATAGTCAGATTTTGAGTGACCCTGCTGCCGAATGGTGAAAATTTATTGGCTATTTTTTAGGTATTTCATAAACTTTTGCTCAAAAAAGTTATACCTATCTTTCAAAGTGCTACATTACCATTTTGTAAACCGTTATAATTTTGTTTCAGCCAAACGTTTGAATTACTACACAACTGTACATCTCGCTGCAACAGCATAAACACCATCTTTAACACCATTTCCACCTACCGGGACAACATGGGTATTTCAGCTTGTTTTGCTGCTTTTCAGAAAAATTTTGTTAAAAATTAGGAAAATATATCAGTGGAAAAAACTATAGACGTGTCCAGTTGGCTTATGTTATGTCTTTTTCAACTCAAAACTGAACAAAGTGATTTTTTTTTTTTTGTAAAACATCCACTTTGTTTAATGTAAGTTTCTATTTAAAAATCAATCAGCATTTCTAATCTATACGTTTTGGTCTGAATTACCCTAACCCTACAGATCTAAACTAGAAATTTTACCACATTGAAGTGGGACAGTAATGTCAAAAAATCTTGTACCTGGAATATTTACAATATGATTTTATGCAAAAGCAAAGACAGAATTAGAATAATATACTTTACAGTGAGTTGAAATTGGGTTTTTCGTACAATGATAGTGCATAAACGTGTGAACGACGTGGACTGTTTAAAAATAAAATCTGTTTTACACTTTGTAAGGAGTGTTATGATACATCACAGAGGTTAATTGTGTAAATCACATCCTTCCCCTCCCGTTTTCTGCCTCAGTGGTCATCAAATCATCACACAAATTTACCCTCTGTAATGTAATTAAAGCCTGTATCCATCTGTTATTAAGAAAATGCCACTCAGCAGCACTGGTGCGTGACATTCACATCATGAATGGATGGTTGGCTAAATACCAAAAGTGAACATTGGGAAACAACAGCACAAGTTAAATTTACTTCAGAAATCCTGCACCACTGAAGCCCTTTCAAACTCAGGAGTTTCACAGAAAGTTCACCACAGACAGCACTTAGAAATTCTGTTGAGAAACTGTGCAGCCTTGACTGTGAATATCTAATGCGGTGCATGCCTCAGCATATCAAGCCAATATCAGCCAGTGGCAGGGTCAGAGGTCGAGAGAGATGGGCGGACAGTTTATTTGTTGCCGCTGTCATTCTTATCCTCTTACTCACTCTCTCCTGACAGGATGCTTTGACAACGCTGACCTTGATTCACTCTGCTGATGTTGTGACATCACACACTCAAGGATATTTTAGCCTTGGGTGTTCTGCAGGCAAAGTTTGCTTCTGTTACAAGATAGTCTCCCAAAGTAGCCACCAAACTTCATTAGCTTTAAAAGAAATCAGAAAGCTCTACACGTCTATACAGATTTATGGTTATTTTTAGTTTAATTCTGGTCATAAATGGTTGTGATATTTAAGCTGAATTGAAAGAAGTAAGTACTGGTACTAAGACTTGAGAATACGTTCATCAAACTCAACTTGTTCAATGCAGAAATGGCATCAGGCTGACTTTAGTACCAGAGAGGTTTTTATTATTGAGGGCAAACAAACAGAAATAAAATAACTGGACTCAAAAAATGTGAAATGAAAAAAAAAATGATAATTTAAAAATAAAATGAAGAAATACTGGAATTGTGAGAAAATAGTATTGTTTTCAGATAATTTGATCAAGAAAAACCGACATTCATTGGTTAATGTAAGTCCTGTTGGGTTTGTTTATTTGCTCTTTTTTATAGTGAGCTTTTTGTAGTTCTAAAAAAATAATTGTTTAAAATGCTAGCTAAAAACACACGTTTCTGGTGGAATCGTTGTGGATGATATTCCTTTTTCCCCTCTCTAGACATTTTAAACACAGACTAATAAATCACATCCTTTTACTTTCAAACAGCCAATGAAATCAGTTTAATGAAAAAGCAATGCTCTTATCATTTTATACGATCGTCTTCGCTGCTTTTTCCCCAGCAGAGTGAAAGTTTTGTGTAGCGTTATTACTAATGCACTCGGCTGGTGTTTACAGCTCAATGAAATGCAGACAGCTTTTTATGAAAGCCGTACGATTGATTTTGTCTTATATTAAATGTGCATCACAGAGAGAAGAATGATTGTTTTATTCTCTCTCTCAGCTGGTCAGAGATGTCACGCTGACATTCACTGTGTGAGTCCGGGCGCTTACTTGATGCCTCATAGCTTTTTTATGCCAGCTCATGGCTGCATGACTATCTGTTTGTTTAGAAGGCAGGAGGAGGGGAAAATAAATATGAGATTGATAAAGAAATATCCACAGGCTCTTAACGTCAGCTCTTGATATATTTTGTTATTGTGGCTTTGCTGTTAACTAGTTTTTTTCTTCTTGCAGGTCTTTGTGAATTTTGCGAGGCACCAGCATGAGGAGGGCGAGGCTCAATCCTACAGCAACCCAGTGGACATTTCAGATGAGCTTCCACTGAGGACGGTGCAGACCACCAACAAAACAGAGACAGATTCATGGAAGAGCACAAATGACTCGGCAATATATTTAGACAAGTTTTAAAAGAGTAATTTTCAGTAGAGCCAAGTGTTTGGAAAAACCTTTTTAACACCATCCTGTTTAAGATTCTCTAGACTCTTTTTTAAGTGAATAAGTACCGTATTGGTCCAAATATTTGGCAGATTTTTTTATAAACCCATCTGAAAAATTTTAAAAATATATATTTTCAAGGTCTAGACTTTCACATGTCAATAACAAGTGTGACAACTCAGAGCTGAAGTGACCCGTAACAGTTGACTGGATGCTGCTGCAAAGCCAATCGACGTTCTCGCTGCCAGAATTTAGCTGCGCACATAAAGCGAGGACTACAGTAACCGTCTTAGAAGAGCTAACCGTGGTCCCAAAACTAGCCGCTTTAAAGTCATTGGCCAGTATGTGATTACATAGCAAAAAATAAGAAACAAACGACTGCCCATAGTGTTATTAAATTTGGCAGATTAATGTCAGATTGTTAAAAATGTTATTTATTTTATTGTGGTTGGACATTTTACTATATATATATATATAAAAAAAAATTCCCCCATGTTTTTACTATAAATGAAATAAATATATGTACCCATCCCCATTATTTAAATATTTATTCCAAAAAGTACATTTTGAAAAAAGAAATTGGGAATCGTTGTCTTATTTTCAGACCAATACTGTATAAACTACTTATGAGCAGCCAATTAGACAACATTCAGCACCTTATGTTTGCAAGATCGAGACTATAGCAGATGAGCTAACTTAAATCATGCTAATTTCTAGTTCAACATATTCAGGTGAATTTTCAGTGGAATTGTCTTTTTTTTGTGAGGCCACCTAATTCTAGTTCAGTTTAAAGAAAACATTTTTAAAAGGCTGCTAAATTATAATTATTGAGTGTTGTGTTGATACATACCGAACAACTTAGCGAAGAACCCATTTTAAATGGATCTTTCACTGGAAGCTAGCCAAGGTACTAGCTAGCATCAATAGTAGCATGTTTAGCAGCCAATTTGTTCTAGTTGATTTAGTCTAAATGTAAAACAGAAATTCTTGCACAAACAAGGTGAAGCCCAAAAAAGTTTAGGGTTTGCGGCTATAGTTTTTTTTTCACTTGCTGACAAAGTTTCTAGCTGCCTGAAAACTTTGCAAAATGACAAGCTAGCAGCTAGCTACAGTCATGGATTGGACTGGACCGAAAAAGCAGGGGGGAAACAACAAAAGTCTGAAAGAAGATTGTGGAGAAATTTTTTTGAAGTTTTGAACTGTTAATCAAGACCACTTTAAAAGATTTATAAAAAAAATCTGTCTCTTTGGAAACAAATAGAAAACAAAGAGGTGGTTTAAAACTTTTGTGCAGTTTTCTAGTCCAACTAAAATTTGTTTCAAATCTGCTCAATTTTGTGAATTTTAGATCTACTTTTAAAGGGCCAAAAATCTCTTGTACTTAAATTTCTGTGTTGCTATATTTGCCATATGGCAACACATAAATGTGAAATTTGCCATATTTCATAAGAGTAAAAAATACACTTATATATAGTTATTGCTGACCAATGTATAACTCAGGTATAAAGGCTAAATCTTTTATAAACATCACATATTTCACAGCACAGAGGATAACAACCAAAACTTTGAAAACAAATCTTATTCTCAGTTTTTTACATGTGCTGATCATTCTGTGAGGCGGTACAACAACAAACATCTAATGTCAGATGATTTTGGCAACAGAAATGCCAATAAGCATCAGACAGAAGTTCTATTTGCTGACGGGCACTCCAGCGATGGTTAGAAGGCTCCGATTCACACAGACTCTGAGATGTGTTGGATGTCTGGAGCAGCCTCTAATTATCCGTAGATGTTTTTCGCTGAGAGAATCTGAGGTTACTGCAGTGGGACGATGCAAAGTCAGCCAGCTGTCAAACATGTTGTGTTCTGCAAGGGAAGATGTGTGTACTTTCTGAGGTTTACAAGCTCTCTGAGCCTTTCTGATGCAGCAGACATGAAGGAAAGTGAAAAACACAGCGGGATATTCCTGGTGAATGTATATGAGGATATGTGTTTATATTTAATTAGCTTTATTTTGTGGACTATTTCATTATTTTTGGTCTGTTTTAATATTGCTGTAATATATGCAGTTATGGACATTATAGATTGTACCAGATTAGTGCCAATCATATAGATTATAAGACAGAATACTTTATGCAACAAAAGCCAATAAATATATTTTTCATGGTGCATGTTTTTATAATCGCTCACCAAACAAAGAAAACACAAGAATATAAAGTCAATGAGGGTATAAAGAGTTTAACAGGATCGTACTTTTGGGTAAACTTCATCCTCCTCATGGTTACCAGGTCTGTACTGACTTGATCAGATAAGCACTTTATATTTATAGCAGCAGCAGACTGTCACTTGCATCAACTCTTATTCATAAACTGATAAACCTCCCATGTTGTGTAGGTAACTGCAGGTAAAAGTTAGAACGTTTGTCTGACTAGTCACCACCTTGTAAGGATCCTACATCTATGGATGCACCATAAAAACGTTCCAAAATCCTGTTGGTATTCACTCGTTTTAAGATCCAAGTTCCAGTCTCAGGTGTATGACTGGGACTGGAGTGAACACACTGGTTGACCTTCATTTACTCCTGGTTGAGGGATGGGAAGCTAACCCACAGCAACATGTGACCAGCACAAGGAGGAGGCGCCACGCTGTTGTGGCTCCGTATGAATTTACCACATGCTACTGAGGCCCCTGGTAGTGTAAAGTGTAAAAATGTGAGCTTTTTTTTTCATATTTGTGTGGGAAAATGTAATCAACCAAGCAACTCAGAACTAGAGTGAAGACCATCAGGAGAACCTGGCAGGGCATTTTTATCAATGCTGCATACACGTTTAGTTTGATGGATGCCCGATCCAAACAAATATTCCTCATAGTAATCAGGCTTTCTAACGGTATAAGGTTTATATCCAAGAAGCATTGTTACAACAAACCATGCCTTAGCCTCATCCATCTTTACGTTTAGTTGTTTTATTGCCTAATGTTGTACCAAACTACTGTCACAATAAGGTTCTGGTTCTCTTGCCTTTTTTTTTTTTTAAAGCACACATTTGTTTGTGCGAACTTTGTAAAATGTGATAATAACTAGGGATGTACCGATACCACTTTTTTCAAAACCGATCCGATACTTAAATCTGAGTACTCGCCGATACCGAGTACCGATACCGATACTTCTACCACACAAAAAAATGCAACAAATTGGAATACAGGTTTTATTTTTTCTTCCCTGCTTTTAACAACAAATTACTGAGTTAGATAAAAAATATATATATTAATAAAAATGATCACAAAACTAAAATATAAGGTGAAAAATAACCATTTTCTGTGATTTCACAGCGAAATTATTGCAGTTTTCCACATTTTAACCAAATAAAATGAACTATTTGGCACCATCTCCAGCTCTCAACCCACACTGTTCCTCTTTAGCTCAATAGCTCCCCCTAGTGTTCAATATAGGAAACTACAACAGAAATCACAAGTCACAGACAGTGAAGCCACTGGTATTGGTTCCTGGTATCGGGTAACTTTAACCGGTATCGGTGCATCCCTAATAATAACCCTTTTTTTTTTTTTTATCCTGATTTAAAATGTTGTGCATTTATAAAAATAGACTACATTATAAAAGTTATACATTTTTTTTGTTACCATTGTGGGTTTTTTTTCAATAAGTTATGGAGTTAAATGTGTTCAAAAACCACACAAAATAAAACTGTATTGTACATGAATGTTGTTGGTACTATTTCATCACCACTATGTAGATTTCTGCACTGAACTGATCACTTGCTTTGCTTTAAAACTATTTAATGACAATGAATTAAGCTGATCAAGACCAAGAAGGGTCAACAAGGCCCATATCTGCACGCGGCGCAGCCTGCTTTTGCTCCATAACACTGTTTGATGCTCTCGCAGTGCAGAAACCATCTCCTGTAATGATAGTTTTCCAGTTCCATGTAGTATTTGTTGCACTCGGTTTTAATGTGCGCGGGTTTTGGAAACAATTTGACACCATATTTTATCGTCTGTACTGTAAAACTAAGGGATATTGTCAAAAGTTTAATACATTTATGTTTTGTTTTTCACAATCTTAAAGTGCCTGTGACTCCATATTTAAATCACTTTATATTAAACAGGTGTAATCTTTGATGCCTCTAGATTAGCGTTGCACCATTATAACTCAAAATACGCTGTAATTATTTCCTAACGAGCAACTCAGAGATCAGAAGAAAGCCCCGCCTTCCGGTTCTGCTGGGTTTCTCCTTATTTGGCAGCCTGACACTTCTGCTGCAGCAGGGGGCAGTGCCGTCGCGTGAAAGAGAAACGAAACTGAAACTAAACACTACACGGTCTATGGGCAATGGCGGCGGCACTGCCTCGCTCCAGTTGTCGTGAACGTGCATGTGGGAGGAGAATTTACCATATAAGCAAGTCCGGATCACTATGACCTCATAGCGGGCTGGAGTGAAAAAAACTGTTTGAAACCTGGGTCTGAAATCTGGAAGAGCTTCTCACTGGCTGGACTAGGAGACAGATGGACGCCGTTTTTTGCTCTTTCTGGCAGGTTTAAGGTGAGAACTCAACATTGCAACATGATAGATAAGTCAGAAAACATGGAAAACCATGACATGGGCACTTTAATAAAATTTGAACACACATCACATGTCTCTGGTTTACTTTTTTTTGAAAGTGTTCCTCACATCACTGTCAGGCCTTTTGGAAATATTAACTCTGAATGCTTCTATCCAACATGTGATTCAACCATTTCCTTCATGCTGTTTATTTAATTTACCTTTCACCGTTTCTGTCTTCCAGTTTGATTGTGGCTGCTAATTACAGTCTCTCCTCCATCTTTCCTTTTAAAGTCTACGGGATGCCGGAGTACCGACGTGCACCTAAAGGCTTTTTACTTCACGTTTACCAAAGTGGCTCCGACTCGAAGCCGAAGAGACATTTTGTCCGCCAGATGCCTGAAAATGATTTAATTTTCCTGTCAGACTGTATTGCGGAGACTCTTTCGGCGCGTGGGCTGTCTGTTGATTGATTTGACTTTCTGGAGCCAATTCCAGGCTTGTTTTCTCAAAGTTAAACCGATTGTTTACTCAATTTATTTCAATATCACAAATAAGTCTTTATTTTGGGACGGACTGTCTGGCAGTTATTCATTAAGATGTCTTCTGTAAAAATCGTTTCCAACACTCTGAATTCCTCAGCTCCTTCAGAGCGGCCGAAGCTGCGACTGCTTTATTTAAATGATCCTCTCCACTCTTCACTTTAAATGATGAAGATAAATATGTATGGGTTTTGAAAAGTTTGTTGTTTTTGGAGTAGGAACTTTAACCTGTTTCTTCGCTTTTATTCCATCCATTTCTTCCATCCGCAGAAAGGAATGGAGCCAGGCGTCATTCTGGTGTTAATCTTTGGGCTTCTGCCATGTATCACACGTCTTTGCTTTCTTTTCTCATTAGAAGGCCGAGTTTCAGGGCTCAGCGCCAGACATGATCACCCAAGTGGGAACGCCATGGAGGCGATAAAATTCAGGTCTTAAAGTGAGATTACTCGCCACCTTTGGTTCCTCTGTAATGTGTACCTCAGTAGGTGGAGTTTCCAGATAAAAAGGGTTGGCTCTGCTGGTAACATGTATAAGCCACCACCCATCCATCCGTCTTTCCATCCATCTAGTTCCACTTATCCAAGCAAGTCCAGATTTCTCTTTTCCTATCCTGCTCCTCTATTTCAAGGTGTTCCCATCTCCCAGTGGGATGTGCACACACACAAAAAACAGGGACAGTGACCAGGAGTCATCCTAATCAAATATCTAAACCACCTCAGCTGACTCTTTTCAATGTGAAGGAGCAGCAGCTCTATACTCCAAGCATTACCATGTAAAGTAGGGTTGCTGGGGGTGGCTGCAGCACCCCCTTCCTGGTGACCTCAAAGATGTATTTGCCACAAATGGTGCAAAAGTGGATTTTAGACTTTTTTGGGGAAGCCTCGAGAAAACAAAAGGAGATGCAGCAAGGGTGCAGAAATAGCTCAGCAGACTGAGGTTCTGCTATGTGCGGACCTGTGTCCCGGGGAAAGAGGCGTGTCTGGCCCCGCGCTCCGTGATGCACGCTGCGGTCCGTGCTCCCAGGTGCGCCCCCTTCCCCTGGACAGATGTCCACACCGAGCCACTCACACTGATGGCGCCATGTCCTGGGTGTGGATGTGGACTGGGCTGGACTGGCCACTGGGCATACATTTCCCCAGTGGACCTATAACTTTGGGCTGATCCAGACCCGGATCTGAGCGGCTCATTTGAATCAGCACGTCCTGTTTTGGTCTAAAAGTTCACTCAAGCTGCACCTCACTACACAAGATGTAGTGCTCTGCAGGTATCTGAAAAGCCACTGAACTCCACTATGGCAACCAAATGGTAAAAACCTGAGTGATACCTTACCCCCCTTAGAAAAATGTTGTTGAAAGACAGAAAATAGGACTTTGCTGGTCATCTGAACATGCACTTGACATTAAAGGGTGTTTTTGTCAAACCTTTTGTTTAAATTCTTATAAAATGTTGAGAAAAAGTTTTTTTAGAAGCTCCTATTTTGCACAATCAACGGAAAGACACTCGATATGATGAAGGTCATCTGCAGATGATTTCTTAGCTTGCTGTCATCCTTGAGTTGAGGTGTTTTTGTTCATTTCTTTAAACTTGACTTAAAATGAGTTTATGAATGCACATTTTGCAGATGCATTTGATAAAACTGCAAAAAATACAAGAATGTTTGGCTTAATCGGTTCAACAACCTCCTGTATTCTCAGCAGCATCCATTGAATTGAACTAAGATTACGTCCTTAAAAAAACTCTTCACAATAAGAGCCTCTGGCAAATGCACATCTCTATCTTTTAAAAAATCTAAACAAAACAAGAAAAAACACTCTCAGTAAAATGAGATACAGTCAGCAATACAACTGTTCTCCAAACAGAGGTCATTCAGGAACGTATCTAAAATAGGTAACTTGTCATTACTGGTCATTTAAAAACAGAAACACACCTTAAAATGTCTGAAACATTGATTTACTGTTTCGATAAAGTACTGAGGGATCAGTTTGTGTTCTGTAGGAGTTTAAACGATCCATGATAAACATGTTATGATTTCAAAACTACCATTTCTCATTCACCACTTAAGCAACCAAGCTGCATCTAGTCATCTAAAACTTTCTAAAAGTGTTTTGAACCTCAGCTGCAGAGAAATAATGATTTTTTTTTTTCTTCAATCCACCACAGGTACCAGAGTGTGTTCTGTAAATTTGCTGAAAGACAACAAAAATCACCTTCCTGCTGCACAAACGCCCATATTAGGAATCTTTTCCCTCGTACTGTAAATAAAAAGTCACGGTAACAAGGACACAAGCTGGTAGGTTGGAGTGAAGAACAGCAGAAGTAGCTGTAAGAATCCCCACAGGCCTCTCCAGAAGAGACGTGTTGACAGGAGAAGCACAGATCGTACTGTAATAAATGATGCATGAATTCCATTTAGCTGCCTCAGTTTCAGCATCCAGGTTCCATAAGAAGTCAACTGACTGACAAGTTGTCCTGGCTTACTGAGAATACATCATCTACATTCAAAATAAATAGGACAAAAATGACAAAAGCTGAATTCCTTTTCCCTTGATTCCTCCTCACGTGATGGTTCAGATCTGTTGAAGTCAGGTTTTGTTGAAAGGTTTTTAACAAATATCTTATTTGTTGTAGAGGTTTGAATGACCTTGTCATGTGACCTGTGCCCCTTTTGAGTTTAGTTAGTTTCGTTTTGACCTCTGTTTACTTCCCTGTGTCTCCCTATCCCAACCCAGCTGCTCCTCGTTCAGGTAATCAGCTCACCTGTCCTCCTAGAACGCCCTTGGTTGATTAGTTACTGTCTTTATTAAAGTATTTTTGAGTGAAGTCCATGTCTCCTCACCTCCCTCATTCCTCTACATTTGGATCTTCAGAAACTCAAAAGGTGGCGACATCCGTTTAGAAAGCTAATGGCTAATCCAATCAAACACCTGCAGCTCCAAACTCTAAATTTTACTGAGTTTATGAAAATCTTATAAATCTTAACATTGTTGTCAGCTTCACATTACACAGTTATTCTGGCTGTAATCTCATAATGTTCCTGTTAGAAGTGTCTGAGGCCTCGCAGGAAATGCTACTGCTAGCTGCTGCAAATTTACCATTCAAATCTATAAAGAACTGTGAAAGACGACATGGATAGTGATGTAAAGATTTATAATCAGGGGTGCACATAACTTGACCACCAGTACGCATGTGTAGAGATTGTAAAATAAAAAGGGAATAATTTAATGTAGACAAATTTAATACACTGAAAAAAGAGAATAGTTGAATCAACTTAACTGAATTGCTTCAATTGGTAACAAGCAATTAAGTGTATCCAACTTAAATTAATAAATTTGTACCTAGTAATTTAAGTTGGATAAACTTAATTAAATTGCTTGTTACCAACTGAAGCAACACAATTAAGTTGATTCAACCTTTTCTTTTTACAGTGTAGGTTAAAAATGATCATTTCTTTATTTCATGATCAGCAAATTAAAAACATATTTCTTTATTCCCTGGTTTGTTAGTTAAAATGTGTTATTTTACAAAACAAACTAATATAAACCTGTTACTAAGTTCATGTGTGAGTTTACAGAACAAACTCATTACCGATCGAGTAATCTCTGATCCATTATTTCTGCCTTTTTAGGAAAACGTGAGAATGGTCATAAAGTGCTCAAAATGTATTTTTTCTTAAATATTACTCTTTATGTCTACGTTTCTGTCTGCTTTTAGAGAGCAGTAACCTTTCTATGGTTTGTTGTTAGAGGTTTTTCATCGTCCGTGTATTGATTATAAGGTCTGAGCTGACGTGAGGGGAACGTGGTGCTTCTGCTCGTCCATTATTACACTGGAGTTGGCAGAAGTAACATCGTGTCTGTGTTGTTTCTTCACTGTTTCCCCTTTTCAGGGGCGTAACACATGCCTGATCCCTCTGCCCGAATGCACCTTTGCCGACTGGTGCTGTCATGCGGAACTATCTTTGGTGCAACACCTAACTGTGCCTCGCTAATTAGCTTCCCCAATAGAGTTTTGGGGTTCATGTTGTTGTGCTCGCTGACATTGTTTTAAATAAAGAGCCATTCTGTTTCAGCCAGCGACTGAGTGTTGTTGCTTTAAGCGTCAAGGTGCTTTCATGGTACCGATCGCGCAGCCTCCCAACTCATGGCGAGGTGGGGCGTACCAAACATCAGCGCCAGGTTCTCCCCTGAGTACCTCAATGAAAATATTGTGTGCACCCCTGTGTATAAAACAGTATACAACTTAATGGATATGAAAGTTTTGGGTCTAGAATTGTTTTAAGGTGGTAGCTATTTGGTCTTTGTGCTAGCTGTTAGCCTGTCTATAGAGAAAGTTACAGTGATTTGCAGTAAAGGCTTTACAACTGCAACCTGTACAAAACATGTACAACATTTACTGGAGTCTTAAATTATGACAATACTGTTGTAGTTTCATATGCAGCCACTACAGTTTATGTTGCAATCAAACATATATTTTATTTAGAAGTCTCAAAAATGAAAAATAATGAGAAATTGTTCATATTTTGCGTTACAATTTTTTGTAAAGATTAAGAAATAAAAAGCAAACAAAATACATCAGGTAGTTGATTATTTACAACTTTAATTTCCTCACTCATCTTTAATTCCCTACAGTGTTTAAGGTACCGGGTGTATTTCTATTTTGTTCCCTTTTGTTTTAGTTTAATCATTTCCCAAACATCTTGCTAAGAATTCAGACATGAAAACTGCTAAAACATTTCTGGTTTTCAGGTTGAATATAAATATAGACAAAGAACCTACTTTTTGTATTTTGTATATATGTATTTGTACTGTATATACTGTACGTATCACCCGTTTACCTCAAATCAGAAAACAAATCTTATTGACAAAAAGCAAGACTTCTGTTTATTGCTGCGTTTGTTGAGCCGCTCTTTATTCAGAATCTCATCGTTTGATGACTTCTAAAAATAAATACCACTCACATCTCAACATTTTCCAGTGACCCGCTAAAACATTCCTCCAAGTTCCCAGAATGCAGGTAAAATATTATGTTTGTAATCTTCACTCAGAACTCCACTTCAAAATTTCTGAACTATGCTTTTAGTTTGAAGTCACAAGAAGTAAAGGTTAAAACACCAATGAGACGCTCCATCAGTTCTAAATAATCACTTTTAAACCAAAAGACAATTTCTTTTTGACTGAGATATCAAAATATGTACATCAGCCTACCGTATAACTGACCTTAATTATTCTTGTGAAGATCAGCAGTGAATAAATGAAGCTATAGATATCACACTGATTCTATTGGAGCATGGTTTTTAGGGACAAATACAAAATACTTCAAACTAGGCATTCCAGTTGCAGGTCTGATAGATAACCTGTTATTTACCTTGCATGTTCAACATGTTAATGAAAGATCTAAGGGCCAAATAGTAATAACTATTCAATCTCTGGGGGTGCCCTACCCTTTAAGGCATACTTTACAAATTTTTCAGATTTTTAAATCTTTTCCTTGAGCCATATGTTCTAATATGACCCTTTACAGGGTTAATGAAAAGTCACTCAGCCCCATTTGCTGCTTAGATTCAGAATACCACGTTTGCAACTTCTGAGTCTCTGGTCCGGTGCCCTGAAGTCTCACAAAGTCACGTATCTCACGAGGGTTAGGCTAACCCAATGTAGCTAGCTGTTATGCTAGCGTCTGAGTGTTTTTAGCTCATGATTTCTGCGTTTTTAAAATCTCTCCCTGCTTGAACTCAGCTGATTTCTTTGAATGAGCGATGAACCGCTCCAGTAGAAAGCAATGAAGGCTGAGGAGACGTTTCAACAGGTAGATTTGGGTGTTTCTGAGCAGAAACAATGCTGCCAACGTTTTTTACGGCAGTGATTTAAAATGAACACTAGGGGGTGCCAAAACATGCAAAACTGCATAGTATGCCTTTAATGTCTAAAACGTAGAGGTTGTGAATTATGCCAAAGATACAGAGTGTGTTTCCCCAACAAAAAGTCAAACAGGAGTAAGGCTTGAGAGCTGCTTCCAGCCTGTCCTCTGAGGTGTGTGTTTTATCTTTTTGTCCACAGCACTTTGAAAAGATTCAGCATGATCCCGTCCACCGCTGGGGGACAATATCACATCAGCTTCTTCTGCTTTGAAAAATTTGTGTTTGCTGACGTTTTTATGCAAGCTATATGCCGT
>SSNR01000016.1:388825-413502 GCA_006937965.1 Callopanchax toddi
CTTCTCGTCTCGGACATTTAAAGGAACGATGTCATCTTAATGTATTTTTATTCCCAGATCATGGTGGTGCATTGAATGTAGTTTATTAATTAAATGTTTGTCGTTGATATTTTTGCTTTAGTGTAGGGTTATTTACCCAGCATGCATTAGATGAGGCTGACTAGGCATTCAGTAATCTGTATGCTGCACTGCCTTCCATTATTTTGAGCCACCTCTGATGTCTTCACATGTCTGAGTGAGCCTTGTGGCAGTGGTAGGTGAGGTCTGTGATGAAGCATTCTGTAACAAGGTTCAATTTAATCCAATCGATTTATCTATAACAAGGTACGACTGCTATATGATGACCATGTATTGTCACACTTGCGGTCTAGAACAATTTAAGTTGTGCCAGATTTCTCTCTCTTTTGTTTTTTTTTTCCAGCCACATCTCTGTGGGGCTTCACGCCGGGGGGTGATGAGGGTTCGAGCTCTCTCTCTGGGCCTCTATTCTCTCTTGATTGCTGTTCATTTATGATCTCCTGCAGAGACGAGCACAGCAGCACCTCTCAGTCAGGGACATTTCTCAGCTCCTTCCAGAAATTCTTTTTCTGTTTGGCGTCCAAAGTACTTTTATTGCAAATGCTGGGAGGAGTTGAGAAGGACTTTTCTGGTGCGTTTTCTGATTATCACGGTTCAAGCTTCCTTTAAGTCACCTCTGCAATCAGTGGTGAAGTACTTTATATTATAATTCATGACATCATGTCTTTTTGGGCTTGCTTAGCTTGTGCAAATTGCAATTGTCTATTTTTGGGGAAGAAAGACTGATTGGATAATTACAGGTTATAGCAATGGAAGGTTGATCATCCACAGACGCCTTAATGAGAAACGAGCGTGACAAATACAAATAGTTTAATGACTAATTTGTCTCTAAAATGATTTCTGTAAAACTTTTGACTTTAAAACTTTAAACTAATATTTTTACCTCTAATTAAAATATGTCTATCCTCATCATCCTGACAAAAAAGCTCAAATACCTCCACTGTGCCACTAGATGGCATGCACGACATTACCAACACATCAAAATACAAAGAAAGAACAAGAGAAAAATCTCCAAAACATGTATTTTTCTGTGATGTTTACAGTTGTGAAGCATTTCAAGTGAAAGGATCAAATTAACAAATGTTGAAAATGGTTAATGTGACAGTTAAAAACAGCCATGTTGTTTTTGGTTTCAGGGGTTTAGATCATCATCGACACCAAATCTAGACCAGGGGTATTCAACTGAATAAACCAAAGGTCCAGGTCAGCATACACACACCCCGTCCCCCTGGACCAAGTTCCAAACTACGCATGGTGCGGTCCCGTTTGAGGGGGAGCACGCCGGGCGTCGAGTTTGACGATTTGCTGCGCGGTCCAGAAGAACCAGCTCTGGGTCCAGATCCAGACCAGAGTCTGCCGTTTGGTGATGCCTGATCTAGACCCAAGAACCAAGCCTGGAAGTTGAAGCCAGAACAAACTACCATCCGTTGAGTATAAGTTTTAATAAGTTTTGTATAAGTTTGAATGCAACCTTAGACTGGTGCTTTGGGGTTGCAGCAGCCTGACTACATCCTACATGACGAGTTTCTAGGGCCTGTTGGAGCTGTTTGTTACGTCATTAACCACCAAGCTGAAGCTCATGGGGCTCAGTAGAGACTGGAATGTGAGCCAGCTATATTTGTTTCTCTTACAGCAAAACCAGTCCAAGCAGCAATGGTTTTTAACCATTTCTGTATTTGTTTGACTTCCCTCAGGCACTATTATAGTCTTCTAGATTGTAAAAGCACCAAAAAGCAGAGATGCTCTGCCTTGTTGTTTTATGAATGTTGATGGTGTGCATGTACAAAATAGGCTGCTGAAAAGAAAAGCACACAAAGGCACCAAAAACTTTAAAAAGATCCAAATTGGAGAAAATGTTTTGTTTTCATGAAGTTTTTCTCCCCAAAAACTGGTTTTCATGTGGACAAGAGGCACAAATACAGAAGAAAATCATTTTTCTAAAAAGAATCTCTGCAGCAGCGGACCCACCTGCATGCACCACATGTGAGTCAACATGATCGAAAAATCCATTTAAACTGTTGCCTTCAAAAAGCAAAAGACAATTAAAGTCTCCAGTTTTTGTTACAAATGTTTCCAGACACCAACTGTTACTACAGTACTA
Source organism: Callopanchax toddi (assembly GCA_006937965.1). NCBI lineage: Eukaryota > Metazoa > Chordata > Actinopteri > Cyprinodontiformes > Nothobranchiidae > Callopanchax > Callopanchax toddi. The sequence continues at coordinate 391,005 of SSNR01000016.1, forward strand.
ACAGGAGTAGCAACATGGCAACTAAATACATCTGTTTTATGCCAAAGTGTCAAACTGCTCATCATAGTGTTTGATCAAACTGTTACAGGGTTTAAATTTAAACGCTAATCTAAGTAGAGGTTTGAAATATTAATCTAACTCGTTAATCAAATCATTAATCAAAAATACCTAATTAATCATAAAGGGAAAATATGGGCCAGAACCATCTTCAGTAGTGGTCTGTGTTGTAGCCAGTCTGAAGGAGCCTCTGACTCAAGACGCTCTGTTGTTGACTTAGGCTAACAGTTCAATGTCTGAGCTGCAGAGATGATATTTCCCAGCAGCACGTCCTGGAATACACCACCTGCTGTTGACTAATCCACCTCCTTTGCTTTTTCTGCTCCTCTTTATATCTCTGTCTGCTGATGTCATCTGAAAAAGACAATGACTATAAATACAGACCAGAAGAGATCTCACATCCCCATTATGATAGGTGGAAGTGATGATTTAAACTTCCTCTTTCTCCATTTTCCCTTCCATATAGAGAACAACATCCATGTTTTTTGCACATTAAGGCCTCGTGTTCTGGAGCCAAACAATAAATGTTTTTTTATGAAAGCACGAGAAACATTTGAGTTGTAAGATCTATGTATAAAGCATTACCCTGAAGAGCTCTTGTGACCACTTTAGACATTTTTAAGATTTTATACCTGAGCAGCCTTCTGATTGGTCAGTTCTGGGCCAGGGACAACTTTAGCCTTTTAGAGCATGAATTATGAAATAATATTAATTTAAATATATCCAGTTGTTAAAACTGAACTACTTAATGATGAAACAATGATCAGTATTTTAAATTTATAACAATATAACAGTAATAAAGAAATAAAATTGTGTTTTTCTAGCTGTTTTTCCTCCACCAGAGGGCAGTATACACGTTTAAGTCTAGATATGAAAGGTTTTTGTAGAAAGTACGACCGTCTGGTTGCTTTAAGGCCTGAAGTGGTTTGATGCTAATTAGCGACACTCGTCCATAAAGCCTGGGACACACAGAAGACAGATGCGTCGCGCCCAACGCTGTTTTAAAAAAACAAAAACATTTTAGTTACTGAGAGTGGCTACACGGAGAGCACAACGCAAACGCCGGTCCGTGCGGAGGCGCTAAAGATCGGTGCCGGTTCTATCTCAAGCGCCGCGGCGCAGAATTTAAGGCTTTAATACGGCGATTTTCCAAGTAGCATTCAGCCTTCCATAGGCTGCATAGCACACCTTGTGTACCCTAGACCACGGCGATTCTGTGGCGCAACGCATCCGTCTTCTGTGTGTCCCAGGCTTTAGGGGTATGGAGGCCAGTAGAGAAAACTCCTCCTTCTTATCATGGCCTCAGGGCTTCTTGTACACATTTTTCTTTGCCAATCAGCAGTAATTTTGAATACATTTGGTTGTAAAATGCAGCATTTTTCAGCGATTGATTCATAAAAGTTTGCCTTCTGTGCAAAATACTAGCTAACCTTTTTCATTCCCAAAGATAAAACAATATAATGAACAACATTAAGGACACAAACATAATAACTGAATTGGGTAAAAAGCAAAACAACCTTATAGCACTAGAAGGTCCATTATTCCTGAGGTTGTGAACATGGGGGGATTTACCTAAATAACACTGCCTCTAGTGAAGCAGGGCTCATCAACAGAACCCACATGGACTAATTCACTGGCTGGACGCTTCGTGTCGTCTGTCGTCCAGAATAATTAGAGGCTTTGGCAGTCGGTTGAGCCCAAACAAATCCGGTTCCAAGGCCTGATGCACCAGTTATTCAGCCTGGATTTTTCTTTTCATTCACATTAGTTGTTTCTCTAGTGGTCATCGTTTTGACGCTGTCCTCTGACTTTCTCCTTCCCACGTTCCTTTGTCATGTTGCCGGGCTTGTTTTATTGTCTCGACCATTACGTGGTGCCTTGAAGTCTCAACAGCGGTCGTAACTTTGTATATAACCTTGTCTGTAAAGCGATGCACTCGCTCCGAAGTAGCGCCGGGGTTCTCGTTGACAATAGAGGCGAAATAACAAGCGTGTTCTCTCTGCCTGTTGCCACTTTAAAACCTCGCTGTCTAATGGGTTGGTGAAAAGGCTTGGTGTTCTAACAAGGCTGCTGGAGGGAAGAGAAAAAAAAATAAAGGAAGGGGAGGAAAACTGTCGGGGAAGAAAACTGAAGGAGAGTTCACAAGTCAGATCCACTCGTGCCCTTCTGTTTCTCGTCTCTCTTTCTAATGCCTCCCAGTGCTTTTCAGTCTGTTCTGTAGCGGGGCGTACGACTCCACTCACGGTGTTTATCTGACATCACGAGGGGGGTGTCGGCTCCCCCTCGACTCTCCTGACAGCTCAAACCCTTCAGAGCTCACACACAAGCCAGCTTCACCAGATGACAAAGTGCTGCTCAGCCTGACGACAGAACCGCGCGGCTCCCAGTGTGCTTTGCCCTCGGTGCGTCACCTACCTGGTCCTGCACAGACTCAGCCTGGTAAACCACCTCATTATTCACTTTGACAGGGTTTTATGACCCAGCATCTACGCCAGAGCTTTCTCTGGGAGCACAAGCAGATGCTTGAATCTGCAGCAAAGGTGTGATCAAACCACGGCTGACGACTGAAGCAGAAACATCGATGGTAAACAAATACGAACGTTTAGGGTTAGGATTGATTGTTTCAGGAAAACCAGAATCTGAAATCTTGATGACTTTTATTGGACTGCAATTTATTGCAGGATCAGGATCTAAAACTACAGCCTTGATGGAATATGGTGCATTCCAATCATCAAAGCTCAATTGAACACAAAATGAATCGTCTGGGTGGTTTTTGGGGATGGAGAAGGTCAGGACCACTAGTTCCAGAAAACAATCTAAACTTCCCGCTGACATAAGGCTTGCCTCCCCTCAATATGACTCCTACCCTCCTAAATACACTCAGGTTCGACCTTGCCATCATTAGAATACAAAGCAGGTGAGACATAAGGCGTGCAGCTTAACGCCAAATCCGAGTGGGGCTGTCACAGCGCGGAAGCTACCAGTATCAGCACCCTGCACCCTCACAGATAAGTGCAGTTGGCAAAAAGAGAAAGGAGATACATATGTTTACTATCACTGTACTTCGCTGCATCAGGGAAAAACTGGTAAGGACGTGCAAAATGACTGACCTTTAAAATGCTGCAGCAGCTGGATAAACCCAACAAAACAATCCGCATTTTGGAGTTTTTATGTTTTGGAAACAATCCTTTCATTATCAGCATATTTTTATTTACTGTATTGAAAAGAGATGATCATGTGACACTTTAGTCCTTTGATTCTGCTCATAAAATGATAAGATACTTTAAGGGTACATCAACTGGGTGTGAAGCTGAGCGGTTCTGGTGGTTTTCCCTAGTTCTCCAGAGCGGTGTTGATGTTTTGATGTGTCTGCAGGCGAGTGTGTCCACGCATGTATGAACCAAGAGCTGAGCATGTGTTTACAGTACCTGCTAAAGGCCAGGCTGATCGATCAACAGCTCAGCAGCTTTAGTCAAAGAGCACGCTTCGGCCTGCTGGTCTGACGTAGAATAAAATGTCTGATTTCTGAACACAAAGCTAGAGTTTTGTTTGTTTGTTGTTTGTTTCTACGGTTGAGTCTAGAAATCAAACACTTAAAAAGGAAATGTCTTTTCCAGATATTTGCTCCTTCCACAGTAAAATGAGCAGTGTTAATGCAACACTTCAAGAGTCAATTTCAACAATGGGAGTGAACATATGGTCCCGCCCTTGTAGTGTTAAAGTTACTCTTGCCTCAGTGTTACATTTTCAAAGTCAATTGTACTCTGACTATACAGTAGTTGATTTTTTAGCTATAGAGTAAAACTCAAGTAACACTGACCGTTGTCAATCAGTTTTTACTCTACAAGATAAATAACACTGATGGTGTTATTTAAATATGACACGGCTACTTCTCTAGTGTTATTTGAAATCAACTCTCATAAATTACTCTTCATAAGTGTCAGATGTTTTTAGCTCTTCAGTGTAAATAAAATTATATTTCTAGACAGTGTTAATATACTCCACAGTTAGAGAAGTTGAGTTTACTTGTGAATTGAGCTAAAGCACTTAAGTTTTTTCACCTCCTGAAAATAAACATATTAGACTTTACTAAAAATCATTAGTTGATTGAAAAACCATCTTAAGCTAACCATACATAATTTAAGACATTCACACCTAATATCGTTTGTTAAAATAAATACTATTTTAATTTTGTAATAAATACTTACAAAAACTATTAAAAAGGGAAGAAATAAAACATTTAAATGATCAGAAAAACATTTATTTTTTACAAAACAATCCAGGATTCTGCAGTCAAGTACAACTTATGTCAGTCAAAAGACAAGAACATTAAAGCTGCGAGCAGCGTCGTGCGGCCCTCGCAGCTCAGCGCCGCTCCGGCCTCACGTCGCCACCGTGGACTCACGCGCACCGCCACGCCGCGGCCACCTCAACCCCAGCTCAACTCCTGCAACCACAGACACCATGAACCATCATCTCATTCGCACCTCATCCCAACACCACATCTCCTCTGAACCCGCCAATCCACTCTGCGCCACTACGGTGTCAAAGCAAGCACCTATTAACAAAGTTAGGAATGATATCTGTTTAGGGTCAGATTAGTATCAGTCACATTAAGTTTCGTGCAGATCACCTTAAAATTGTGGAACCTATTGGCAAACGTATGTCCACGACGTGACGTCAGTTTTCGCCAAGCTGCCACACCCACACACCATTTGTTTGGCATTAAAAGTTTGAAGATCGTTTGCTCCCCAATGCCTTGGAAGTATAATGTAGCACTTTGAAGTCTGTATAGGCCAAAATCCCTAGAACTAGTTTGTTCAAATGCAATGTGTGCAAAAACGCCAAAATGGCCGCCATATGACCAAAATGGCCGACTTCCTGTAGGAGTTGGACCATGACTTCAAGAGACTTTTTTTGTAGGCCTAGAGAGAATACATAAGTGTACCCAATGTCATAATCCTCAGACAAATCATGGCTTAGGGCTGACTGTTTTAATGGTATTAGGGGGCGCTATTTCAAGAAATAGGCCACGCCCACCGAATTTTTGCATAGAAATCTATTTGGGGTCAGACATGTATCACTCCCATTAAGTTTTGCGCAGATCGCCTGAAGACGGTGGAAATTAGAGGCAAACGTATTTCCATGGCAAATAAATATTTAAAATTGCAGCAACAGTTAAAGTCACTTTATTTGACTAGAATACAAATCTACAGAATTAATAAAAATCTGTTGCATCCTGAAAACTGGACACATCCAAAAAAACATTAAAATAAACCTCTTAAACATGACATGAGGTCACATGAGCTGTAATTTGAGTTTAAACATTTATCATGTAGTGCTGCTGCATTGAACTCCAATCACATGTAACCAATCAGAGCTACAGAACAGATGATCTCATCTGAAAAGTTCTCACAGGAACCTGCATGCTTTAATTCAACACTCCTTATGGTTCTGATTTTATTTAAGACTAATGACTAAAGTTGTTGCACATTTAGGCATCAATATGTAGACAAAATACTTGTACTTAAACATTTATGTCAATAAATGAGTATCAGTATTTTAATGGTTGCATAGAAGGAAACATTCAAATAATTGCTGATTGGATGGTTGAACAGAGCGGTCAAAATGTCACCCTTTACTCTTAATTTACAGCCCTAAAGGGTGTTCTCATTACATTTGTAATAAAGTGAAGGTGATGGGTTCTATAGGCTTTATGGTGGTCTTCAAAGACTGCTATCCTGCAGGATTTAGATGTTTTTCTGCTTCAACACACTTGATTCAATGTCTGAGTTAGCATGTCCTCGATGTCTGCAGAAGCCAATCCCCTATTGATTAAAATCAAGTGTGCTGGTGCAGAAAAAACATCTAAATCATGAAGGACAGGATCACGGTTTTAGAATATGAGATATTTTAAGGGAAAATCTCAAAACAAAAAGGCATCAAAGTGATTTTCTCCAAAAGATATTGTAATATTTAGCTTGATCTCTTCCAATAGATTGAATTGGATGTTGTTAGTTGCCATTGACAAACATAGAAAATGGCAACATAGCTTCCAAATTGCTCCATAAATAGTATTTGATTGTCTTAGCCACAAATTACATTTGGTATTATTTTAGTTTTTCTGAACAGACATAAAAAAAATAGCACCTGCAGGCTTGATAACTAATTTAATTCAAAAGAAACACGTCAGTACTAGAGTCTAATTTATGTCCAACTCTCCAGATTAGAAAAAAACTACATATCAGTGATAAATTGTCGTTTCTCAGAAGACCAGCAGATTGCATTAAAACTTAACCTCAGCTGTGCGAGCACCAGGTCAGGGAAGGACAACCAACAGGAAGAAATCTCTCACAAAACCTCACCGATCTAGGGTTTTTAATCTGGGTTTATTCATTTCCTGTCTGTTTAATTTCTTGCAACTAAAGATGTATTGTCTACTTGAAGGGCTATCTTATCATAGAGGAATATTTCAACAGCTACTCTTTAAATTAAGGGGCCAGAAGGCAGGTCTATGCACATGATGCATGGTATGGGGTAGAAAAAGGGGATTTCACAGGTAGCAGATGAACGTCATTAGCTTCCTGCCCCCATCATCATATACTGAAAACCCTGACCTGGACCTTATTCGACATAAAATATCAAGCTCTTTTACCAGATGTTCTCTCTGATCACCTTTATAAAGCACAGCGATCACCAGCGCCCCCTTTATGCAGATGAAAAGATAACAAGAGGGGGATGAGGGAGAAAAAGAGGCCCCCCAGCTCTGCTCCGACAGGGGGCCTAGATGGGATGCAAAAAAAAAAAACCTCAACATGTAAGCTTAGACAATACAATACACGTCAGGTGGGTTAACAGGTTTCTGAGGAAGTCAACAGAAAGGAGGTGGTTAAAGGATTTGTTAGAGGTGTGCTGGAGCAGGATGGTAGCTCTGGAGGACTGGAGAGGATGACCGCTGGTCTGAGGGCTACTAATGAAAGCATAAGGTCTTTAGTCCTGTCTGCCAAACCTGCAGCACTCAGGTGGACCTTTTGCATTTTCTTTAAATCTTTACTCCTTTGAGTTGTCTAACTGCTGATGAGGCTGCTCTGATTGAACATTTAACTACAGCTTCATGTCTCGTCTCCCAGCGTGGGGCTTCTGTTTTTGTCATCCTGCACTTCTCTTCCTCGAGTGACTGAGTTATTTATAGGGGTTACATACAGTGGTGTGAAAAACTATTTGCCCCCTTCCTGATGTCTTATTCTTTTGCATGTTTGTCACACAAAATGTTTCTGATCATCAAACACATTTAACTATTAGTCAAAGATAACACAAGTAAACACAAAATGCAGTTTTTAAATGATGGTTTTTATTATTTAGGGAGAAAAAAGATCCAAACCTACATGGCCCTGTGTGAAAAAGTGATTGCCCCCTTGTTAAAAAATAACTTAACTGTGGTTTATCACACCTGAGTTCATTTTCTGTAGCCACCCCCAGGCCTGATTACTGCCACACCTGTTTCAATCAAGAAATCACTTCAATAGGCGCTACCACTACACCTGACACAGAGAAGTAGACCAAAAGCACCTCAAAAGCTAGACATCATGCTAAGATCCAAAGAACTTCAGGAACAAATGAGAACAAAAGTAAATGAGATCTATCAGTCTGGTAAAGGTTATAAAGCCATTTCTAAAGCTTTGGGACTCCAGCGAACCACAGCCATTATCCACAAATGGCAAAAACATGGAACAGTGGTGAACCTTCCCAGGAGTGGCCGGCCGACCAAAATTACCCCCAAGAGCGCAGAAACAACAAATCCGGGAGGCCACAAAAGACCCCAGGACAACATCTAAAGAACTGCAGGCCTCACTTGCCTCAATTAAGGTCAGTGTTCACGACTCCACCTTAAGAAAGAGACTGGGCAAAAACGGCCTGCATGGCAGATTTCCAAGGCGCAAACCACTTTTAAGCAAAAAGAACATTAAGGATCATCTCAATTTTGCTAAAAAACATCTCAATGATTGCCAAGACTTTTGGGAAAATACCTTGTGGACCAACGAGACAGAGGTTGAACTTTTTGGAAGGTGCGTGTCCCGTTACATCTGGCGTAAAAGTAACAGCATTTCAGAAAAAGAACCTCATACCAACAGTAAAACATGGTGGTGGTAGTGTGATGGTCTGGGGATGTTTTGCTGCTTCAGGACCTGGAAGGCTTGCTGTGATAGATGGAACCATGAATTCTACTGTCTACCAAAAAATCCTGAAGGAGAATGTCCTGAAGGCCATCTGTTCATCAACTCAAGCTGAAGCGATCTTGGGTGCTGCAGCAGGACAATGACCCAAAACACACCAGCAAATCCACCTCTGAATGGCTGAAGAAAAACAAAATGAAGACTTTGGAGTGGCCTAGTCAAAGTCCTGACCTGAATCCTACTGAGATGTTGTGGCATGACCTTAAAAAGGCGGTTCATGCTAGAAAACCCTCAAATAAAGCTGAATTACAACAATTCTGCAAAGATGAGTGAGCCAAAATTCCTCCAGAGCGCTGGAAAAGACTCGTTGCAAGTTATCGCAAACGCTTGATTGCAGTTATTGCTGCTAAGGGTGGCCCAACCAGTTATTAGGTTCAGGGGGACAATCACTTTTTCACACAGGGCCATGTAGGTTTGGATCTTTTTTCTCCCTAAATAATAAAAACCATCATTTAAAAACTGCATTTTGTGTTTACTTGTGTTATCTTTGACTAATAGTTAAATGTGTTTGATGATCAGAAACATTTTACGTGACAAACATGCAAAAGAATAAGAAATCAGGAAGGGGGGCAAATAGTTTTTCACACCACTGTATACTGTAACAAAATTAACACGTTGAGGTTGTGTTTGATTGGCAAAAAGATTTAGAAGGAAAAACCTTTGTTTGTGTCAAACGTAGAACAATGTCTTGGTGTTAATTTGTTTCATCCTTTGGTCCTTGCTGTAGAACGAGAATCACCTGGACACTTAAGCATCATAGTAAACTGAAGATTTTCAGACTTTTATTCCACTAAAAGAACAAAACAAAAGTAGCAGGTTTCCCTAGATTATTGGCAATAATTGCTTTTCAGACTCTGCTAATTCATTATCAACCCAAAGCACCTTTATTCCCCGAGTTGTTTTCTGAGTGTTGCAGCCTGAATGCTCTTATCTTGACCCCTCTTGTTAGACAGTTAATCAAACGGTTTTACTTGTCAAATGGATTAACCAACACCATGCGCACCAGCCCTACAGAGGGTGAGGCTTGCAGCTTGTGCAACACGTTTGTTTGCAGCTGGTTTATTTTAGTCTGTAGCAGCTTTGATTACTGGGATCTCGCCCACTTGGCACCCCAGATAACTAGACTTTCACCGACTGTCGTCTCAGAGGGAAGGACGGACTGAGGAGACTCTGAGAAACACAGAAACCTAATCTTTGCAGCGTGGTCTGAAAATAGACACGCTGGAAGCGTCGTTAGCTGGGTAGCCCACCAATTTATCTTTTGCAGGTAAAAGCCCCAAGTTCCTCAAGTTAATTAATTGGATGTGCAATAAAGATACTTGTTTTTGTTTTGTGATCTCTGTTTATAAGGTCAATAAAGTGGGTTTCATCTATAATCAGGCCCTCTGATATTCTGATTTAAAGGCCTTATTGATGTGTTGTTTTGACTCTTTTTGTTTTTATGCTCCTGCTGTGAGAGAACAAATCCCTCGAGGGATCAATAAATTGCTTATTGTATTTTACTCTTTACTGATTTCTGTTATTCTCCAGGAAAAAGACCTCTCGTTGTGCTTTTCTTTGTCTCCGCCATAGTTTTAAAGACATTTTACCAATACGAGGAAATCAAGTAGCATAATATTCAATGCAGCGCCCCGATTCCTCACACGTTATTAAAACCAAACACGTCTGCTGTAAGTAAACAATATGCTCTTTGTAAATGTTAATTTTTATTAGTTTTTACTTTTAAAGGCCTTCTTAGGGAATATGTTGCTTGTGCATAATAATCAGACAGATCGTGTTTCACTGTACAAAAACAGCAATTATTATCGTATATTTACCTTAAACATTTAAATAAATCAGATTTAGAAAAAGAAGTTTAACAACCAAGAGTACACAATTAATTGCTTTAATCATAATAGTGGAAGTCTAAAAAAACAACAAAGACTGGAATAATTATTATGCAAAACAGAATCCTTATTACAGAAAATATCATTTCTGTTTCTTGAGAAATTTTAGGAAACTTTATACATAAATAAAGATATGAATTAAACTGTTAATACACATTAGTTATGCTAGTTTTAGCCGTTGAACATCTTGATTCAACATTAAAACACATTGAAACACAAAAAACTAGTAATTACAATTAAAATGTAGCTGGAATATTGAGCCAAATTTTGAATAATAGCATCCAGAACCAGTTGATAACCATCCAACTTCTCTGGAAACTGTTGCTTCATATCTCACTGGGTTAGCCGTTAGCTAGTGCGTTGTGTGCTGAGAGATTAGTTGATCATGGTTAAAGAGTGTGTGACCGACTGTCACACCTAAAGCTGGGTTGCTCAGGAAATGTCAGCGCTACGGGAGCGCCGTGTTTTTGTAGGTAAGTAAAGTTTATTTATATAGCACCTTTCACAGACATAAATCACAAAGTGCTTCACAAACAACAGAATAAAACATGATTAAGAAACAAAAAGCATCAAGATAAAAATAAACGACTGTTAAAGGAAATGAAAACAATAAAGGACTGGTTCAAATTTCTTAGACAAAATAAAAGATTATAAAAACAAATTAAGATAATTAAACAAATTAAAAATATCATTAAAATGCATAATGATTGAGGTACAAATAGTAATGGTTCAACACCAATAAAGAACATAAAAGATTTTATTTAAAAGCAGTTTTTAATAATTGGGTCTTCAACTGCGTTTTAAAGGAGTCCAGACTGTCTATACAGCGTAAAACTAAAGGAAGGTCATTCCAAAGTCGAGGTGCAACAGACTGAAAGGAGCGATCGCCTCGACTTTTAAAGGCATCATTTGCAACTTTTTCATATTTTTAAATCTTTTCCTTGAGCCAGTATGTGCTAATATGACCCTTTACAGAGTTAATGAAAAGTCACTTAGCCTCATCTGGTGATCAGATCCAGAATACCACGATTGCAAAATCTCCGTTGCCGTCACGGTACACAGGAAGTCACGTGTCTCACGAGGGTTAGGCTAACCCAAAGTGGCTAGCTGTTATGCTAGCGCTGGAGTGTTTTTAGCTCATGATTCCTGATTTTTTCAATCTCTCCCTGCTTGAACACAGCTGATTTCTTTGAAGGAGTAAATAACCGCTCCTGTAGAAAGCTATGAAGGCTGAGGAGACATTTCAACACTTAGATTTAAATTTTAGGTGTTTATAAGCTGAAACAATGGGCTAACTTTTTAATGGCAGTGATTTAAAACGGACACCAGAGGGCGCCCAAAACAAGCAAAACTGCATATTATCACTTTAAATCTGGTCCTTGGAACTGTTAGGAGATTCTGGTCTGTGGACCTGAGAGCTCGGGTTGGAGCGTACGGCTTTATCAGTTCAGTAACATAAAGAGGAGCTTGACCATGTAGGGCCCTGAAAGTTAGAGTCAGGATTTTAAAATGAACTCTACATTTAACAGGTAACCAGTGCAGAGACCTCAGAATAGGAGTGATGTGATATTTTCTGTTCGCTCCAGTGAGGAGCCTCGCTGCAGAGTTCTGGACCAGTTGAAGGCGGTGAAGGTGGTGAGTATTCTGGTCCTACAGGACGCGCCGTTGAACGCTGCTTGACCAATCACAGAATAGTCAGAAGAACAGGAAGTACGAAGTGCATTGTTTGGTCTGTATGTGGTCAAAACTATCATCGTGTTTGTGGGACTCTTCAAATTCTTCAACAATTGGTAAGTGAGCTATTTATTGGAATAACATAAATATGCCACAATGAAACACTCCTCGTCCGTGTATTGGCAGTTGTATTTGTTTGCCGTACTAGTAGCGGTTCAGCGTATTGTCATAATGTCTGTGTCATAAAGTCCTCCACAATGTCGTGACACATGTGTCTCAGCCGCGCCACGACGTAGAAATAGAACTGTTGCTAACTTTTTTATACTACTGCACATATAGCTCATAAACCTTCCAGAGAAATTCACTTAATAACCTCCAAACATCCCTTTAGATAGAACAGTGATGGATATAACCACAAAGCTGGAGCCAAGCAGAGCCTGTAAGCAACCATTAGAGACCCTGAAAAATTATGTGACCTCGTAAAAAAAACAACAAAGATGCTTCCTTTAATTAACCTGAAGGGCTCCGTTGGGTCAGTTTCTAAACTTTGAGTCTCGCCTTGATGTTTCCTGCCTCTAGCTAATCCCCCTTCGTTAGCCGCAGTTAAAGAACAGACGATCCTCTTTCCAAGCCAATCAGCTCCACCTCTAATAAGCGTTATTAGAGGGGACATCTGTCAGTTTGATTAACAGAAGCATATTTGACTCATTTCTCCAGGAAAATCTTCTCTTCTGTCTCCGTTTGAGTGATCTGTGTGTGGAGCCTCGGAATGAGTTTCCATCTCATAGCCGAGCTGGTAATTTGCATGTTTATCAAACAGGATACAGGGGTCTACATGTTTTTGACCCATCTCCAAATTATTTTCAGCTTTTCAATCTTATCTGTAGGCATAGAGGTTAAATTCTGTGCTATTTGATTTATTTACCCCCACCCCCCCTGGCATCCACAGACTACTTTTCCAGCTGGAAATGACAGTCATGAAGACGGACATTTTTAATAATCTTTGAAGGGTTTGAAGTTCGGAGGCTTTAAGTTTAACCCTCTGCTGCCTCGTCCGCTGCTCATCCCCCAGTTAGAAACAGACGGGGACATCTGGAACGACATTCTGAAGCAGATGCAGAGTCCATTACGGTCGTCCCCGCCCCCCACCCTTGGCTTTTCGGCCATATTTCCTCTGTCGGCGTACGGCAATGAGATGCTAAGGGAGGTGACGGAGAGCTTGGCCCCATCCTCACCGCAATCTGCTTTCAGGACGGTGGAGCAGACGCAAACACGCTCTAACACACACACTCACACATTGTCCTGCCATATGGGCTTGGCTCATAATGAGGGTCATTAATGTTCTGTTGGAATAGGTGATTGGCAGGAGGTGGCTCAGCTGAGTGGCAGGTCCGATCCGGAAAGTGTGACGCCACGCCCGTGCAGAGAGAAGCTGTTTTTTAATACGATGCTCCGGTGAATACCTGCCGCTTCCAAAACCACCTAGATGAGATTGTTGATGAAATTTTGGGGTTTTTTATGAAAAAGTTCAAGAAGCTTTTCTTCCGTCACCCCTCGCTTTGGAATGATGTTTAGTCCCGTCTGTTCGGTTTGGTTTGAAGTGCCGTCACGGCTCAACGCGATTATTTTAGGCCCTTTTCTTGAAGAAGAAAGTGCTTTATGAAGTGTGAAGGGAGATACCTGGAAATACGGGAGGCTTTGGTAAACACCCTCCCAAAAATCCGGACCAAAAACAATGGAGGGGATTCATGATGAAGTGGTTAAGACATCGTGATCTGATACTAGAACGCCAGTATTCAGTCAAATATGAACTTTTTCTTTTAGCATTTTAGTTAAACAATTTATAATAATTTAACCGACTTGATTTGGATTGTATTATGTTGGACAAGCTCATGAAAATTAGGCCCCCGTCTTTTTGTTCAGGCTTTTAAAAGGTTGAAAGAGGTTTTTATGTGTGAATGAGGACAAAAAGTAGAAAAAGCTCTTAGAAATCATTGGTGTTCCATTTTAGACGATCTTTTGGAAAAGCCTTCCACAGAACATGGAAGTGCATGTTAAGAATGTGAGTCCTTGAGTATAAAAAAATGTGAATTTTAAAAAAGTCTTTATAAATCCATTTCTAAAACTTTTTGTGTCGCCTAAAATTAAAAATTTCTGCTGTGGAAGCTCACGTAGAAAGTTAAAGAGAGACCTAAATAATAATAATATTATGCCTTTATGATCCAGTACATTCCCAGGTTGCACTTTAATTTTTAAAATTTAATTTCTAATACTGGATGTTTTAATGTCAAGCTTTTATTTGCTATAATAACTTTTTGCACAAACATTCAGCTTTTTATTAGAACTGCAAATCAATGTGTAGGTAACCTGCTCCGAACTCAGACCTGAGGAGAGTCTGATGTAAGAGGGATTGCAGAGCTCTAAATGAATGTTTTGGCCTGTCGACTCACCGGAAAGCAGGAGAGCCTGTAAAACAACAAACCTCAGGACGAAATCCATCCCCTAGTAAAACCTGGTCTGCATTTGGAATCGGATTATTGGGCCGTTTAAACCTGGCGACCACTTTTCTAAATTCTAAACAGTGTAGTTTATGACAGAGGCTGTCTTTAAGAGCACCTACGTGTTCGGACTTCCCTCGGTAATTTCCTAAAGTACTTTCATATTAAGCACAAGTATGGAAAACTTTACTTCTCATCAGTGGTGGCTTATTTCTTAAATAAATAAAAACGACTTTTTCCTAAAACTCATCTTGATTTCAATGTTTCTTTATGTGTTTTTATTAATTCCTCCATTAGAAAAGCCCAACCTCTCCGACACGTCATTCTTTCATTTTTTGTTCATTGATCTGAGGTTGGGTCTGGTCAGACATTTTTCTCCTCAACAACACTCCCGAGCACTGCGAAGCTTTTCCAGGCTAGATGGGATCTAACAAGCCCTTCAGTGAGTTCTGCTCTGGGGTCTCCTCCCAGTGGGATGTACCTGTAACCCCCCAAAGGGAGGCATCCCAATAAACCACTTCAGCTGGCTCCTTCAGGATGACAAGGTGAGACTCCTGTTCTTTTAGTCATGATTTATATTTTATGACCGTATGAGGGCTGGGATGGAGACAGAGCTTTGTCTTTTGGCTCAGCTTCTTTTTTACCACAACGGATTGGAACGAGGCCGTCGTTACTGCAAAGCCCTGATCCTGAACAAGACACCAAGAGACCAGGATTCCTCCACCTGAGGAAGAGACTCACTCCTAAACCTGAGGGAGCCTTTCACCCTGTTCTGGTTGAGGAATATGACCTCAAAGGAGGAGCTGCTTCTCATCCAGATTGCCTCAGATTTAGCTGTTTCCTCTCAAGGTCATATAAACTGAAGACACCAACAGAACAAAAAGCAAACATGATGTTCCCAAATAGGCATCCTCCCCTCCACAACTACTACGACAAGGTAGAGCTCTGGTAGGAACTCACATTTTTAGGTGTGTTGATTAGGATGATCTTATGGGGTGTTGGATCTAAGAGGAGCACTGTGTCAGACATCATGGACCAGATTGACCAGGGCCATGGACATTTGTCCAGTCTACTCGTGTCATGCCTATCTAGATAGACGGTGCACCAGGAGGTTTATGGTCAATGGATTTTGCAGCAAAGTGTGAGAGAGAATAGATTCATCATGTAAATTACCAATCTGGAGAGACAGCAGGCTTGTTCTTCTTATCCAGAAAGCATTCCCTTTGTTTGCTGACTCTGTGAGAGCAAACTGTGTCCTTGCAGATTTCTAATAACCACAAGCTTCGAGTGTCTTTGGCTCACTCCACTCTCAACACGATGCTTCTTTTCTTTTTCTTTTTTTTGTCTTGAGTTATAGTTAATGCTCTTGAAAGTTCTTTTACTTCAACTTCTCAGGCAGGTACAGTCGCTGCATCGAGGCTGCTAGTTTTCAAGATTGGGAAAATTATTATAATTTGCTGTGAGTGTATCAAGGCAGCACTTGTCGCTCACCAGATAAAGAAACCTGTTGAGTTTTTTCTTTGATTGCAGGAGAATTGCAGGGCTATGTTAAGTCAAGCCAAAGCCCCAGCATGTGGGTCCAAGGGCACATGATTGACATTTCCACAGACCTCCAGGGTCACAGTCAGAGCCTAAAAGCTGCCGGATTTCCAGCCGTGCGAGCGGCCCCCTCGAATGCCCATCAATGCTGAGTCTGTGTGAGTTCCACCCACACCATGCACCACCCCCCTGCAGTCAGGGAGACATTAACTAGGCAGGTTGTGCCCTATCCTCTGCACTCTGACACCTGTTTTTTCCTGTTGACTCTTCACTGCGTCCTATCTGCGAACCCTGAGGGAAGAGGTGACCGTCCGCTGCCTTCCTTCCTATGACGAACGACTCGATGGCAGCAACATCTCTATATTTGAGCTCGTCAAGCCGATCAAAAGCAAGTTATATACCACGCATTCTGATTCCACCTGACGGTCATTTAGTTGATTAAACCCCGAGCTGAAGTGGAGCTGAAGAACCAGACTTCACCCCCGCAAAGTCAACCCGATGCCCAAAGTCTCTTGTTTTCCTTACTTTGTCAGACAGTCTGTGGGGAAATTAACTGATGAAATCATGCTGGCAACAGGGTTGCTATAGAAACTTCTCATATAAGACTTAGGCTGGAGTTTGTCACCAGAGAGAAAGCAGAGGAAGGAAAGATGGAGAGACAAAGGCAGCGGTGAACACTCGCTGGAGAGGCATCAAAGGTTGAGTCATTTGCAACACAGCATTAATGCCACGGTTTATTTCCTCTCTTCCATAAAGCATCCTGACTGCAGTATTCCCGCTCCGGGCTTGCCTGGGACATCGTAGGAAGGTCTTCTTAACTTCCCATCAGCTGTATATCACAAACATCAATGGTTGCATGTATATATTTTCTTGTTTTAAGGTTATGAATGGAATTGGGCTATAAATTACAATAAATTACCCATCAGCAGGACGCGCCGCGCTGTCTGTATTTGTTTGTATTTCAGGAAAAATCACTTCGGAAATAGCTTGATTCGTCTGTACAGTCCAGCTGTGAGTGGTGCTGTGAACACTGCATTGTTTAAAAGCTGTGTGCAGCTTCATCTGGTGTTCTGATACTGCCCCCTAGTGGATAGGATGAAGAAGTGCATGCAGTATGAGGACTTATTTAGGGTGTATATAAAGCAGATTGTTATACATGACCAATTTTTTTAACTTTGTGTTAAATTTGGAGCCTTGGATAACAGTCAAGTTAATATGATGTCACCTACTTCAGCACCAAATGTGTAATCTATATTAAGACTTCTGTAAAAATATGTTTTAAATTAGCGGTTAAAAGCCAAACAGAACCTTCTGTTCCCTTCACCAGCAGCATCGTTCAAAATCCTTCATTTCTATGATTAAAAACAAATTTATACCCTCATCACCTCTAATGGACTTAGCAGGAGAAACGACTCCGTTCTTTTGAAGACATTACTTACACTCTTCATAAAATCCCTTCAGCTGAGGGAAATGCACCTGCACAGAGGAGAGATTAAAAGTGATTAGTTAGTGAAATTCATTTATCGCCGTAGCGGCGCTGCTTCTGATTTATGACGGTCAGAGTCGTCTCGATTCGAGCCGGGATGGAAGTGAAATGAGCTCCAGGTTTTCTCCTCTTAAATCCTCCTCCTCCTTGTTTCTGTGTGACTTTTAGAGGAGGAACATTGTCATGCTGAGCTAGGCTCGCACAGCTCCATCAAGCATCAGCGCCCCCTGGAAGTAGTGCTAAAATGAAAAGACTGGCAGAGAAACATAGTCTGTGTTTATTCTTGCCCGTGCTCATCTCCCCCTGCACACACTGCCAGTGGTTCTAAGCAAATGTTTGTAAGGAGTGTGTGAGATGTTCAAAGCCAGATGCTTGCTGATTTGAGACACACACACACACACACACACTCTATCCCCTGATCTTCACGTTGTAAACAAAGTCAACAAACACACCTTCTGCTCAGATCATAACGTTCTCACAAAAACCCTGAGAGTTGATTGAGAGAGAAGCAGAAAGTTGGAATGTCACCTTCTGCTCCTTGGCATCTTAGATGCTAGGGCCACAGAAGGTGCAGCAGGGCCCAGCGGGGCCCCCGTGTGAACCGTAACTCTGGGACAGATGGCACGTTTGGGGCCTCGGACCTGTTAATTAGCGGGTCGAGCCAAGTGGTGTAGGACGGGTGCAAAGGTCAGAACGCTCCATCAAAGCCGCGACGCGCGGTGTCGGTGGGGTAAAAACACACCCAGCTGCTTAGAAGGTCCTTACACACAGTTCAGCCGCCCGAGGCTCGGGCTCTGGCTCCGACTCTATCGAGTCTTGAGTTAGGGTCGACGTTACAGCCTGACGGGTGGAGGAGGAAAACACTGGAGCACTGACTTAACAAGGCTTTAGTGGGTTTCTGTGGAAAAGGAAGGAAGAGTTAGCTGACTGATATGCTACAGCTAGTCTGAGCAAGACCTATATGGAACACTGCTAACGCTAAACTACTAGCATACTTTAGTCCTGTTGAAACACGTGCTGAATTGAACTGGGTACACTCTAAAAAGTAAAACCATCATTTACTTAAATTTTTTGGTGTAAAATTTTACACTCAAGAATTTTGAGTAGACTGGAGACAATTATATTAAGTAAAAGCCAACTTTATTAATATAATTGTCTCCAATCTACTCAAAATTCTTGAGTGTAAAAATGTTACTCCAAAAAATTTAAGTAAATGATGGTTTTACTTTTTAGAGTGTAGAAAAACACTAACGTTTTTAAAAAATCCTAAAAAATGGGATGATTGAATAAAAATCTAGACGTCAACACATTCAATTATCACTACCTTAATATTTTCCCATTATTACATTATTTTATAGTCGTTATTGTCTATGAACGAAATATTAAAGAAAGAAGCTTTTTTCTTGGTGTGGAGGTTAAAGGGTTAAACCTCCCTAACTCATCTTTAAGATGACATTAATAAAATAATAAATAAATAATCAAATTCATATTTTCATTAAATGTTGTCTTCTATTCATCATTAATGTTGTTTGGTCATAAAAATAAAGATAAACAATATTCCAGTATAAGAAAAAAAATTTCCATATTTTAAAAAATCCATTATTTTACATCTGATCACTAATTCTCTTATTCCGTCAAAAGTTTTGATGACCCTTCATTCTGCTGTGAATTTTATCTGACAAATACCCATAAAATTTTACATAAATAATGTGAAATTTACAGTGAAGGTTTATTATATAGCATTCACATGAATAGATATTTTTGAGATTAGAGTTTTATTAGGATGGCAGCAATCCATTTAAATCTGTGAGTGGAATTTTAGGATGATCTGTTCTTATTAAGATGTGTTCTGGTGATTATTCATATAACAGAATGTGACTCCATTGAATGGTAATCACCTCGGGAGTGAAGTCCTGTGGAGTTCTGTTTTTCCCGACCCAATTCCCTCTTTATGAGGGGACCGTAAAACAGATGTCTCCATCTTTTATTGGGGGGTCACTACCTCCTCCCTCAACTTCACCCTCTGGGGGTAGATGGTAAAAAAGAGAGGTTTGACCCAACCTGGTTGTGTGTGTGTGTGAGACTCAGAGTTTGAAGGGGTGGTGAAATATGATGGGTATGGGGAAGAGAGAGAGAGGTATAAAGGCAGTTGGAGTGTATCAGAAGACAGGATTTTTCTCTCAGACACAGATGAGATCAATCCTCCTCATTGCAAAGAGAAATAAAGCATTTTTTAAAAATAACCTAAAACTGAACTCTTGTTTTGTTCTGAAATCATCAGTTTCTCTAGACTCAAAGAAACAGGAGTAAAACCTTCTCTCCTTTCACAGACTAAATATCTAAACTACCTCTCTAAGACAATAAAAACATGTAAAGGAATAGAGAGTTGCACCTAAAAGTCAAGTTGTTTTCAGGACATCTTTTGGCAGAATTATACAAAAATGTTTAATTAGTCACATCTGCATGAATTTCTTAATAAAATAGGGCAGATTTCTGTAGTGTAAACACACAAATATGACCCACTTCAGTGCAGCTGGAACCAGTTTTATTTTCTAAAGCTGTTTAATTTTTTTCTCTAAAAGATAAGTGATTTGCATTCCCATCTAACCCAGTTATTGATCCATCCGTTGGCAGATGCGGAGGTATTTTGTCTGAAGTAACACTTGTAGAATCGGTGTAAAATGGCTGATTTTGGTGGAATAGACAGACTCCATCCTGGGAGCTCATTTGTGAAGAGTGCAGGTGTAAGGAGCGAGAGAAGAGACAGGTAGAAACTTGTGATGGATGATGAGGGTACACAGTGGACCACTGACGGCAGAAACATCAGTGGATAAATCATCAATGATGTATTGCATTTTGTAGTTTGTCAGCACTAAGAGTTGAAAGTGGTTTGGGGGTTGCAGCAGCTCGCTCCTAGAACTTTATTTTGTCATATTTAGTAGGCGTGATGCTTTTGAAGCCGTATTGTCATGCAGAAGCAGTCATGAGCCTGCTCAGCGGAGACCTTTTTCTACCTCTGCTCAAAGAGCTCAGGGCCAGCTGATTGACAGTTCATGAGGCTCCTGCACAATGTTTGCAGGTTAAATTCACAATTCCTGCCAAATTATTATCATCTTAAAGAGCTGAAGCTCACATCTTAGCTCTTAATTCAAAGTCACGAGTGGTAGTAGTTCCCTTACAAAATGAGATACTCTATGTCTGCTGCTGCATGCAGCAGCACCAAAGCTCTCTCCTAACGTTGATCCAGCTGTGGTGGGCACTATTAGTGGAGAGCTGCTCAGGAATGGCAGCAGGCAGGTGTGAGTGCATCTGCAGCACAGCGAGGAGGAGACTGTAGGAGGTTAGCCTGGTGTCAAGAAGGGCAGCAAGGAAGTCACTTCTCTCCATAAAAAGATCAGGGACTGGCTGACATTCTGTTAAAGGTCCAGGCAGGAAAGTAATGTCCTCTGATAAAATCCCCTTTTGAGTGTTTTGGGCCTCTAGATATTCGACTGTCTGGAGGAGAAAAAGACATCGGTCTTGTGTCCTGTCAACGGTAAACCATGCCGAGTCCACTCATGTTTGCCAAACTAACAGTTTAGCCTCAGAAAAGCCATGAATAAAGAATGGTACCTAAATATCCTCCCAGAGGAACTCCTCTAACCATCTAAGAAGAGTTTTGTGATGATCAAAGCCTTTTCCAGCCTAATGAAGGCTAAAAGTCAGAACTTAATAATCCAGAGAACATATAAATTAAGGATACATGTCCCATTCCCATTGAGAACACACACCAATTCTGGAAAACTCCACGCACTGGCTATGAAGGATCTGCCATGAGCCAGGACTGGAAGTTGATTGACAGAGTGAACAGCAGAGATCTTGCAAAAGAACCTGCAAATACTGGCTCTTTGCATAAACTTAATGTTATCATCAATAACAAGCTTTTGGAATAAGGCTGCACAGAATAGGAAAACTTGCATTGATAAGGTGTTATTATCAGTTAATTAAAACAACCAGTTTGATCCATTCAGGATTTTAACTTAGACACATTTCTGCTGTAAACCAGCAGATTGTGGGATTTATCGAACAGAACTGGACTTTTTTTTCTATGTTTGAATCCCTCGTTTGTGACAATAACAATTAATCAACTTGTACATATGAAAAACACTATTTTTAATTACTTAGACTTTTTTTTTTAAAGTATTTTCAGAGAGTTTTCAGGTGGAAAACGTTATCTGACTTTAGAGATGAATTCACCCACAGCAGCTCCATTCTGAATATCACAGCTTTACGTCTCTCCTGCAATGAAACAGTGCCATCTATGGAAACACTAAGCCAAATTTACTGCATACAAATCTATATGAGGCTTCTTAATGCATTACACTCCTCTGGGAGTTTATACCATACACAGCATTTTCTTACTTTTTAAGCAAATGCAGACAAACAAGATCCTTGAGTTGCTAGCTATATATTCATCTGACCTGATTTGGATTTCCTCTGTAGGAGGAAAAGGCACGAGGGAGTCACTGCTACAGAATTAGTCCTGGATGAAGCTGAAGTGAGTGTAAATATCCCGCTGACAGATGGAAATGGCACCGGCATTTCAAGCTTGGCTGCTGTCAGTCAGACTTCGAGGTTGTTGTAAAGGTTGTCTCTTCAAAGCCCTGAGATTTAGAACGCTCTCTCGCACGTTTTTTGCTTGCTTGCCTTCTTTCTTAACCTACCTTGTTTGAAAGCTGAGAGCATTTTTGTGCAAATTGCAGTTTTATTGCAATTAAAGGCAAACTTTGGAGCATTTCATTGTTTAGTATTGCCCTTTATAATCATTTATACAGGGAAATCTGACTAAAAGGCACTTCGTAATGATGTCAGTGGAAATATCTGCATTTAATTTTATTTTTCATCAAATATGAAAAAGGTGGTAAGGTGTTGCTGTGTGGAGCACCGTCTCACGTAGAAATTGTGGGGTTTTTTTTTCCCATTTTGCACCTTTCCTCCGGAGACTCCGGTTTTTCCCGCCACGCTCTAAAAAACACCCGCATTAAGGGTAATTACTGGTTCTAAATTGACCGCTGCTGTAAACACAGGCTGGCTTGTCTCTGTGATTAACTGTCCAGGATGTTACCCCCCCCCCCCCCCCCCCCC
>SSNR01000016.1:413512-445383 GCA_006937965.1 Callopanchax toddi
CCCCCCCCCCCCCCCCATGCAACCCAACGAACATAGTAAATATCCCATTTAGTTGCATGGTGGTGCTCTCTCCGCTGCAGGTGGAGCGCTGCTGCAGATTGTTTCAGGCTCGACTGGCACAACTTCTGTGTCTTTGTTCATCAATCTCCCCTTTGCCTTTTGTGCTGTTGCTTTGTGGGCTGCTGAGGCATCTTTAGACACCATGCAGCCATGTGAGGGAAGGTGCAGGATGCCAACCTGAGGAACATTGCCTACTAGGAAAGTGAATCTTTAGGCTACTCACAATTTGATTTGATAATGATTTAGAGAATTACGATGGAATAATAAAACGATTATCAATGCATCTCCTCCACCTTCGTCTCTGTGTGACTTGCTCATTTTAAAGCAGCAAATTTTAAAGGCACACCAGGCAGTTTTGGCTTGTTTTTAGCACCCCCTGGTGTCCGTTTTAATTCACTGTCGTATAAACAAACTGTTCCCCCTCCCCTCGCTGTGCTCCCTCATCAGATAAAGGTTTTCTTTGATTCTTTGGAGGCTCCACCATAATGAACACGATACACTAGATCTCTTAGCTCATATATGATGTCTGTCTTCAGCTCGTCTGTCCTGAGCAGGTTCTGAGGTGGAAACACAGATTACCGTGAAGCGTTACAGCTTCTTACAAGATACGTGACTTTGTGAGACTTCAGGGGCACTGGACCGGTGACTCAGAAGTTGCAAACTTGGTATTCTGGACACAAGCAGCAGATGGGGCTGAGTGACTTTTCATTGGGTCATATTAGCACATACTGGCTCAAGTAAAAGATTTAAAAATATGCATGAAAAAGTTACTTAGTGTGCCTTTAATGACCCTAAAATGACTTTTTTTCCAATCATTATGCTGAAGCTGCAGTAAAATCACAGTTTTAATTAAAAAATAATAATTTTTTAACTTCATTTTATTTCGAAAAATGTGAACAAGTGCCCATATTCAAAAGTAAAAGGCATGTAAAGACTGTTGGCCTCAAAGAAGGAGCCTTAGTCACTTGTTTTTATTTAATTTACCCATTTAGCCAGATGCAGTGTTATTTACAGTCATTACAGTGTGCTGAATACAGCAGTATGGGCTTTAAAATGAGACATGTCCAGTTGTGCCTGTCAGGTAACCTTTCCATGCTGCTGCCTGTTACCTTACGTTTCAGGAAAGTTCCCTTTGATTCAAGAAAACAGGTCCAAGCCCAACACCATGCAAGCAGATAACAATAAACCTACCTATCTCTGTTTCTGTTCATTTTAAATAAGGAGCGTCTGGACCCAACCTGGGCTGAGCGCTCTGGGAATAAACCGGTGCTCGAGGATTGCAAAAGACTCGGGGGTTGTCCCTCCAGAGGCAGCAGCCTGTCAGTTCCCCTTCCAGTCTTAGCCCTCAATTACTGAATCAAAGGCGAGAGGAAGGCCAAATCCCATCCTGCGCCTGCTTCTCATCTCACCCCGCTAGACCCGACAGGCTATATCTGCCTGCTTGTTCACTCACTCGAACTCAAACACACACGGAGCGCAGCTCATGGGAACCTTTGCAAGAGCTGGTTGCGTTCCAGAGAAACTTCAAAGTCCGCTGCTCTTTCTCTGCAGGAGTGCAGATGGCTTGAGTTCCAGACGTCTTCTTACCTTTTATTATTACTTTTTTAACACTCTCTCACATGTTGCTTAGACCTAAATTGGTCCCCAGATGGATGAGTAGATGACACAAGTCAGCAACATGTTCATCCTCTTTCCAATGGATGAAGACTAAGTTCCTTACTATGGAGATTATCTGAGAGGTAAAACTGCAGGGACAGTAAGCATGATGGAGAAGAATAGGCTTTTATACTGTTTTTAAGTGTTTACAGATGTTTTTAAATGAATAAAATCTTTGTTCTCGTATTTCTCTGACTTTCTTCACACTGAGGCTTTAGTGACCAAATCAAGCTTCTGGCTAAGAGTGAAACTGATAGATTTGCTGCAGCAACAAACCCCGAGAGACGATATTTGTTTGATCTAAGGCTAAACTGAGCTTGCATACTGTACAGGAATTCACAGAACTTTCCTCCGAGCGGCTCAGAGAATCACATGCAGTAGTCCTAACAGAAGCCGAAGCATGAAAAATGTAATACTGCATGGTAAGTTTCATTTCTTGAAGCGATTTTAAAAAAATGAATTCAGCTCAATACAAAAGAAAAGGCACATCTCTGTCAGTGCACTCTGACGTTACAGTCCACCTGGATGCCATGCTTATGTAGTAAGTTCTTAACTATTATCCAAATACATAAAATAAATAAGAATACTTGATTAATCCCTGGAGGAAATTACATGTTTAGCCAACTGATTCAGGTGTTTTATAAAGTTAATTGTAGTCTGCTCTAGCCGTGGTGGTTTGTGTTGCAGTGGATCTGAAGAAGCCTCTGACTAAAGACACTCTCCTTTGCTTTTTTTTTTTTTTTTTTTTTAGTTCTTAGAGAACAGAAAAATAGCTGGGAAAAACATATTTGTTGAGTAAAAATGCACCAAAGATTTGACTGGTGATCGGAATCAGTGATCAACCGATCCGATATTCAAAAACCCGATTTTGATACCTATCCAATCTTCCTGTTTTCTTCTGCTTATCTAAGAGGTCGGGTTGTGGAGGTTACAGGTCCAGGAGGGAAGCCCAGACATCCCAATCCCCAGCTTCTTCTTGGGGATTCGAAGGCGGAGGATACATAATCCCTCCAGCAAGTTCTGGGTCTTCCCAAGGGTCTCCTCCCAGTGGGACACACCTATAAAACCTCCAGAGACATCCTGAACCACTTCAACTGACTCCACCTTGCAGACGAGCAGCAGCTCTACTCTGAGCTCCTCCAGATGACGAAGCACCTCATCTCTAAGACTCAGCCCAGCCACTCCATGGAGGAGGATCATTTTGGCCACTTGCAGCAAAAAAGACTCGTACTTTTCTCCCAGTGAACTCACTAGTTTAGGGGGGGCAGCACCCCCTGACAGTAAGCTTGCCCCCCCCCCCCCCCCCCCCCCCCCCCCCCCCCCCGCTAAGTGCTGAGTCTCAGTCATTAGAGACAAAAGACAAATCCTGTTTGATGTTGTCACTGAATGATAACCAAGAGATCAAAGTGTTTTTGCAAACTTTTGAAACCTATTAAAGTTATTGTGTCCAAAGCAGCTGTCACTGAACTGCTGTTATTATATCGCTGTAATTATACACTCAAATGTGAAATACTTAAAGACAATGTTTGTTGTTTTGTGTTTTATTGTGTCCCTCTAATGTTGGTCTAGAACCTCCACTCACACAACATTTACTATGTCTCTAAAGTGGATTGTGAGTGTGCATATTTCCTTTAAAAAAGTCTTTTTAGTTGGATCCTATGTTGTAGGACTGACTTTGTAATATATATTTTTGTTCAAACAAAGCAGACTGTAATTTATTATAACACCGTATTTATAATCTACACTTATCCGTAACAGCAGCCAGTTACTAGTAGGAACCTTCTAAAACTGTCACTCTGACTCACTCTCAGTAACAATGGTTCCTTCACCTGTTTGTTTTACTCTAACAGCTCCAGCGTGTTTGACTCACAGCCCCGTGGCGTCATGAATATTTAAACGGTATCTCTGCTGTAGTATAAACTGACTCACAGGAGCCAGGAGGTAATATGGTTTCACTCTTCCTGCTTTAACTCAAATCATCGTCTCTCTGCTGCTCCTAGAAGTCAGAGAAAATCACACAGCAGACTTTAATCAATGCTTTTGACATTTGGCAGTCAAGACGACAAGTAGTGTAGTGAATCAGCTTCTTTGTTTTAGTCTGACAACAGCCTGCCTCAGAAAAGCTGCTGCTTCGGTGACAAAAACGTATATTTAAGTTAACCATTGACATTTAAATGAGGTTTGAACATGGAGACCTGCTTCAGATCCTCAGCAGCTGGTGGTCCACCCAGGACCCACCCAGGACCCTGGTGCACTGCTGACATGATGATGACTCAATAACCATCATGGACCTGTCACATAATAGAGAACACACAGTATATTTCTGTGTTTTGATAATTGTGGATAATCTTCCTAAACAGCTACTGGTGAGTTCAGCTAAGCCAAAGTGTGTATGTTACCTGGATTTATTATCAGTTTATTATTTTATAAATTACATTACACTGCTGTCAATTTAGCATTGCATGCTTACTTCAGCAGAAATATTAGGACATTTCTTCTGGACTGGATGCAGAGGAAGCTGCTGCTGCTGATATTCATGCACTTAAATTAGGGATGGGGCCGATCCGATCCAGGATCAGGATCCGATCCCAACTTAATTCACGGATCAGAAATGTCCGATCCAGAGCTGTCTGAAGTGACTAGTGATCCCGGGCGAGGTGACGTGTCTGTGCCCCAGTGAGACACAGACGGCGATGAAACGTCTTCTTTCAGGACCCCGCTGCAGTTTGCAGGGAGCAGCTAGCAGGTTAGCACTGAGCAGCGCTGAACTTTTCCACACATGTCCACGGTGTGGAAAGATTTAACGGTCGAAATCCTGCAAAGCAAGACAGCAACGTGCAATGTTTGCAACGCCGCTGTTCCGAAACGAGGAAACTCGATTCACCAACCTCAGACGTAATCCCAGCCGTCATCGTTTTAAAACTCCTGCTAGCTGAGGAGAACTTAACCGTGGCATCAAAACAATGAAAAACACGCTCCTCCAAGCTGTCAGCAGGCGATTTAGCAGCATCAAAGTGAATCCTTCTCTGCTGTTGTCACTTTACTGGACACTCGGTTTATGGAACTCCAGTAAATAAACACAGAAGTAGCTTATTTATTGCTATTATAATGCTCTACTCTCTTAAAAACAACTCCACTGTGGCAATTCTCAGTGCTTTATTACTAAACAGACCTCTGTTGGTCAAAGTCTGACCTAAACAAAGTGAAACTGGTCAAAGTAAAACAGAAAATCACTTTTCTTCCTCCTCTCTCCTCTCGTGCTGATGTGATGTTCATGAACGAGTCAAATCTTTTGAACAGCTCTTCACTGTGAACGAGGAGAACCCAGTCCTTTCTGTTAACTGTGACGTTTGAGGCCAGGAGGCGATATTCAATGACCCCAAGTTGCTGGCTGAAACAGAACAGCTCTATTTAAAACATCACCACTGAGCAACATGAACCCATCAGTTCTATCTGGGAAGCTAATTAGCAATGCACACGGGGGTGTCACAACAAAGAGTGTCCCCAAACATAGTTCCACATGACATTTCTTTTTTAAAATACTGCAAAAAACCATTAAAGAGCCAGTTTTGTGAACGGCTCTTTGAGGTGAACAGCTCCACAATGAATGGCTCCCTTCAAAGAGCCATGAATCCCATCACTAGTGTGTATGCATGCAGGCCAGGTCTTCTTGCAGCAGCATGAGATACAGTTTAGATATTACAGCAAATAGAGCTCTGGTATCAGAATAGTATCTGTACCGGCAGATATCCAAATTCAGGTATTGGGATTGGATCGGAAGTGAAAAAATGTGGCTCATGCATCCTTAATTTAAATCACCATATGTAAATAACTCATTGAAATACTGAATGTTATAGGGGCTCTTTTTTTCCTTAATAAATAATCGACCTCGACCTCGCCTTCTTCCGCTTATCCGGGTCCGGGTCGCGGGGGCAGCATTCCAAGTCGGGCAGCCCAGGCCACCTTCTCCCCGGCCAAGTCCACCAGCTCCTCAGCTGGGACGCCCAGGCGTTCCCAGGCCAAACTGAAGATGTATTTCCTCCAGCTTGTCCTGGGTCGACCTGGGGGCCTCCTGCCGGCAGGACATGCCCAGAACACCTCCCGAGGGAGGCGTCCAGGAGGCATCCTTACCAGATGCCCGAACCACCTCAACTGGCTCCTTTCGATATGGAGGAGCAGCGACTCTACTCCGAGTCTCTCCCGGATGTCCGAGCTTCTTACCCTATCCCTAAGGCTGAGCCCGGCCACCCTGCACAGGAAACTCATTTCAGCCGCTTGTATCCGCGATCTCGTTCTTTCGGTCACTACCCAAAGCTCATGACCAGGTGAGGATTGGGACGTAGACCGACCGGTAAATCGAGAGCCTTGCTTTCTGGCTCAGCTCCTTCTTCACCACAACAGACCGGTTCAGCGTCCGCATCACTGCTGACGCTGCCCCAATCCGCCTGTCGATCTCCCGCTCCCTCCTTCCCTCACTCGTGAACAAGATAATATTTTACTTAATGTTTTTGAAACATTTTTTTCTTTTTAAATGATCTTCTTTACTTTTAAATCATTTTTTTCTTGCTGTTCAAGTTTCAAAATGTAAATATGTATAGGCATTTTCTTAATTTGTCTCTTTTTTACATTTTAAAACTTGTAAAAACAATTTTTTTTACTTTTTGCATTTTTGAAAAAACTATTCAAACACTTTAAAAAAACTAAAACCAGTTTAAAGGCACTCTAGACCGTTTTGGCGTGTTTTTAGCACCCCCTTGTGTCCGTTTTAAATCACTGTCGTGAAAACAAACTTTCCCCTCGCTGTGCGCCCGTGTTTTCAATCATCAGATGAAGGTTTTCGTTGTTTCTTTGGAGGCTCCACCATGATGAACACGATACAATAGATCAACGTTGTCTTGGGAAAAACAATCCCCATCCTGAATAAGAAAGCATTGATTTGACCATTTGAGTTACTGAATGGAAAACACATGAAAGTAATGAAAAAACAATAACTTTTACACAAAAACCCTTAAAGACCTCGCCTGCAAAGACCCTCCACGTTCTGGCTAATTTTAAAACTTCCTCCTGTGTAAAGGAAGCCTTAATGAAAGAGACACTTCAACTCTTCTGTTGTTTTTTACCCAACTTCTAAAAATGTGAGGAAAAAAAAAATCTAAAAACTAGCCCTGTTTTCTGGTTTGCAGCAGGTTCACAGCTGGACTTTCTCAGCTAGAGAAGTTGTTTCTCCACACTGATAAACCCCTCCAACGCTGTAAGTGTTGATTTGTCACACAGAGGCGTTGATTGGAAAGTTTACTGTTCACAACTTATGGCGTGGAGAGGTGTGTGCATCAGCTGAGGTGATGAAAGGAGTGAATGAAGGAGTTGGCTGATGAATTCTTGATAATAGGGTTTATGTTCTGCTCTGAGTTCAAAATGACGTTTTTTTTTATTGTAGAAAAGTTAACTTTTTTGAAATTTTCAGAGTTTAATCAACCTGTAATTACAGTTTCAGGTGAGATTTTGTGTGATCAAATGAAAACACCCCTTCTTGTAAATCACTAGTGATTATAAATGATAAAAATAACTTAGGTGTCATGACCTGAAAATGAACAAATTCTCTAAAATAATAATGTAAACAAACATAATTGATTTTTCTATGAAAATAAACTTGATGTGCTTTCATAAAGGGATATTAAGTGTATTGATTTGAGTCTTTTTCTGCTTTGTTAAACATTTGGAATTGCATTTGTTCAATTGTTGGTTTAACTTTCTGATCTTAAAGGCACACTGGGCAGCTTTGGCTTGTTTTTAGCACCCCCTAGTGTCCGTTTAAATCACTGCCGTAAAAACAAACTCTTGACCCTTTCCCCTGCTGCGCTCCTGTGTTTTCAGTCATCAGATAAAGGTTTTCTTTTTTCTTTGGAGGCTTCGCCATGATGAACACGATATCTCTTAGCTCATCTACTGTATTGACCTGAATATAGGACGACCCCGATTATCAGACGACCCCACATTTTGACATTAGTTTCAACTAATAAAAACCTTGTCTTGTATTCAGGTCAATACGGTATATGATGTCAGTGTCTTCAGCTCGTCTGTCCTGAGCAGGTTCTGAGGTGGAAACATGGATTGCCGTAAAGCGTTACTGCTTCACGCAAGATATGTGACTTTGTGAGACTTCAGGTCACCGGACCGGAGACTCTGAAGTTGCAAGTGTGGTATTCTGGACTTTTCTTTGTCCCTGTAAATGCTCATATTAGCACATATTGGCTTAAAAAAATGATTAAAAAATATGAAAAAGTTACTTAGTGAGTCTTTAAGGTAATATTTTTAATCAGCTCATGAAGAAAACTTTTCTCACCAAAACACTATTTCCGTTCTGTTATTGTTGAGTGCTGGGGTAAACTTTGTGTTGTGTTACTATTTTAATCCTTACACAAACACTACAGATGTTTAAAATAGTCTACTTTTGTGTTGTAGTTGCGTGTTTAACTCCACCTTGTGGTGAAACATGGGTATTACAGCGTTTTGTTGGTCACATGGACAGGTTGTTTTTACAACTGAGAAAAAAAAGTGTAGTCAGAGCCAACCTTACCTCAACAACAGATTCTTAAATCTGCCTAACACTCACTTTTTGTTGCTAAATGAAAAAAAATTTTTTTTTATTTGATCCCATGTGTGTCCTACCAGAACTGCCTCGTAAAGTAAAAGATTTGCTTGTAGAGTTTAGTGAAACCCACAGATTGGTTTTATTTCCACCCTGTGTCCCCGTCCACTGCACCAGCTCCATGATTGCCCTTTTAATGAGGTGATATTCAGACACATGGGAGCAGATGTTGCAAAGAAAACTCACTGTGACGTGATTGTGATCGATGCACACCTCCCGCCGCATCCACCGCGTAATTTGGCGGATGGCATCAGGATAACAACCTGCATTATGTGGAGACAGCTGTCGCCATGGCGCCCGAGCAGCCACCGCATTGGCTCCCCGCTTCATTTCAGGTGGAGGCGGGGAGGCCAATTAGAGTGATTTACAGCCTGCTTGTGTCGTCACCACCTTGAAACCTGTGTCTCAGTCCAGCTAAGTAAATAAATAAATGCAACCTTGGTTATAATGAGCGGTGCGTATGTGAAACAGCTCCAGGTGGAAGTTAACGTGAGCTTGTCCTTTAGTGAAGTAGAATTCATTTCTAAAGAGGGTGTTAGGGTCTGTTATGTGTTCATTTTCAGGCATGATGTTTAAATATTTAAATGCAGAAAAGCAGCTGATTTTATATTCTTTTTATCACACCTGTTGCATAAACCTAAATGTTAATTATAATGCATTGATTTACAGATGCTCCATTTTCTAATTTATCATTTTGCTCCACTGTCAG
This sequence comes from Callopanchax toddi, assembly GCA_006937965.1. Taxonomy (NCBI): domain Eukaryota; kingdom Metazoa; phylum Chordata; class Actinopteri; order Cyprinodontiformes; family Nothobranchiidae; genus Callopanchax; species Callopanchax toddi. The sequence continues at coordinate 422,587 of SSNR01000016.1, forward strand.
TGCAGCAGTGCTTTTAAAGCCCTCCATGGACTCACCCCATCCTACCTCTCTGAGCCATTACAGCCCTATACTCCCTCCCTTTGTCTCAGATCAGCTGCTCCTGGTGGGCATCAGACAGGCCTCCTCTCTGTCTGAAGTAAAAACTGTCATCAAAACTCACCTTTTCACCATGTGAGAAGTTAATTTTATTAGTTTTAGGCTTTTAGTTTATTTTTGTGTTGTTTAAAACAAATTTTTATATATAGGGCTCTTTTTTTGTGTGTAATATTTTTTGTTTATTTATTTATTATGAGGCATTTTTATATGTTTTATGTATTTTTACTTATTTCATTCTTATTTTATGTTGAATGAATGCCGTTGTTATCTTATTTAATGTTTTCACCTTGTAAAGTACTGTGGTCCAACACTGTTTTTTAAGTGCTATATAAATAAAGTTGGATCAAATTGGATATATTTTCTATTAGGACAGCACTTTAGGAGAGGCTTGGAAACAAATTGCAAATAAAATCTATTTTTATTTGTAAAAAACTGAGACATAATTATGAAACTTAGTGAGTGGAATGTGATGAGAAAAGTGGCAAAAGGTCACTTTTCTATCCCCCTCTGATGTAATACCGCCCCCGTCCGGCAGGTGGCGATAGTGAGCAAACCCGCGGTAAAAGCCAGACGAAGCAGACTGATTTCAAAACAGAGCTTAAAACTGTCGGTTTTATTAGAAAATAGGCTCGTTTTACATTTAATATGCTCAAAAAGAAACCTAGTGGCACCGAAAAGAAAAGGAAACACTCAAAATCAGAAGAACGACAGGAAAACAAACGCAGGAGTTCGGAATCACATTTAGAGGTAAACCATTGAAATTAGCATCAAGCTAATCCTCTCTCTTCTGTTGCCTCGCGATTTAAAAACCAAAATGGTAATAATGAACGGCAAACATATACATTAACATGTTAAATACGGGTATGTTAACATGAAACGCAGTGTAGTGTTACCTCTAGTGGTTTTAATCCACAAAACAAAGGACCTGATGGGTACATGTATTTACTTCAGTGGGACGTGGTGTCTGATTCTGGTTTTAAATGTTTTCTTTTTCGTGTAAAACTGAAAGTGTAGTAGAGATTAGAATACTTTTTTTTTTTTGGATAATTCTAGAGGCGGTTGTGTGGAGCTGCTTAGATTTTTTTTTCGCAGTTTAATGTAAGAAAACGTCTCCTAATTGCAGCCAACAGTGCTGAATAAAGTTGGTTTATCGGTTCATAACTAGCTCATCATTTCGTTTTGACCTGTTTAATGACAACACGTCATAATGATGCGCTTTTGCCACATTTTGAAAGGCAGTTCAGGCTGACGTCTTCACAAATGTCAACATTGTCTCAACCTTCTCTGGTCCTTTTTAGTTTTCACAAATTTATTTTTGTTCCATCTCTTAGGAGGACATGCACAGCAGTGACCATTATAACCCATCAAACAATGTAAATTCATTACTTTTAGCTTATAGTGAATTCTGTGGTGTATTAGTGCCACTAAGATGGAAAGAAAACATGGAGCTAGTGTTGAGATATATTTATTTGTGTTGAAATATCATTTTCAGAAAAAAGTTGAAGGTAGTTAATTTTAAGACTGCCCCTGCCTGAAGCCAATAATATTTGTACAGTTTTAATTATACAATACCAGCTTTAGTTTATAAAGCACTTTAACCAAAACCAAAGTGCTGTACATGAAATAGATCAAGCCACAGAATACAATAAAAGCCTAATGGTAAAATCAACATGTTTCAATATAAAACAGCCCTTAAAACAATCTTAAAATCAAACAGGATTTAAAATATGTTTTTACTAAACTATAAAAACAAGGCATATTATTGAATACAAAATCCAATTATTTGACTACTCCTACATCAGAATTCAGTCCTTCATAATAAGAGAAGCCTTTTAATCACCTACTGAATCAACTCAGGTGTGTTGTAGTAGAGAAAGAACATGACACTGCAGGACAGTGGACCTCATGGCCTGGAGTTTGAGACCATTGGGAGCAGCAGGGTTCTTATGAGGGGCTGCAATCCTAGAAAATGTTTGAATTTAATAAGAAATTTTCAAAATTGTGAAAGTTCTTGAATTATTAATCCTTTATTGATCCCCTTGGGGAAATTCATCTCAGCATTTGACCCATCCTCATTGTTCGAGGAGCAGTGGGCTGCCATCTCAGGATGGTGCCCAGGGGGCGGTTGTTGGGGGGGGGGTTTCAGTTTCTTGCCCAAGGGTACTTTGACACATGGCCGGGCTGGGGTTTGAACCCACGTTCTCTGACATGGGAGGCGATCTCTCTTGCCACTGGGCCACAGTCGCCCCATTATGTTGCAACCGGCAAAGGTGTAAGAATCCTGAAACAAACACAAGTACCTCAAAAGCACGTGAAGCTTAGAAAAGTAGTTTCTCTGACAGAACCCAAACATTTTAAAGTAGCATTTTAAAAATGATGAATACAGTTGGGTTCAGGAGCACATTGGGGTTCATTTCCCTGGACTCTTTATAACCTGCTTTAGACTTTTTTCTAAAAAGAGGTCTATTTACGGGCTGCATGGTGGCGCAGTTGGTTAGCACTGTTGCCTCGCAGCAAGGAGGTCGTGGGTTCGCATCCCAGCTCTGCAGCCTCCCTGCGTGGAGTTTGCATGTTCTCCCCGTGCATGCGTGGGTTTCCTCCGGGTACTCCGGTTTCCTCCCACAGTCCAAAGACATGACTGTCAGGCTAATTGGGCTGGTAAATTGTCCTTAGGTGTGAGTGGGTGTGTGGTTGTTTGTCTCGTTCATCTCTGTGTGGCCCTGTGATGGACTGGCAACCCATCCAGGGTGTCCCCCGCCTCTCGCCCCTTGACCGCTGGAGATAGGCACCAGCTCCCCCCGCGACCCTCCGTGGAGGACCAAGCGGCTACAGAAAATGGATGGATGGAAGAGGTCTATTTATTTTATCAGTGCTTTGACCTTTTCTAAAAATAGTACATCAATTCTTGATGTTTTGACTTTCTTTAGGAAATGGAAGGTTGACTTTTTTTCTGGATGTTTTTACTTTTCTCTGGAGTGAGCAGATTAAATCTGATAAAACGATACAGTCAGTTGCTAGTTTAGGTTTAGGTTATTCTCTTAGTTGTATTTTTTGTTCTGCATCACTTCAGTCACATAGAGCAAGCTAATCTAACAATATGACCGTCATCCACCTTAAATAGCTCTGTTTTAGTTAAATCTATTCAAACTGATACTGAAAGACGTCCAGAAGTACGTTTGATGAATATGAAAACAGCCATGTAACCTAAAAACTTTTTTTCTTCATCTCTAAGGACTCTAAAGATGAGCTCGCTGATCCAGAACTGGACAGGATCGGCAGTGACATTGAGGAGGGAGGACTGGACCTCAGCATTCTGTTCCAGCCCATCACAGCTTACGTCAGCGACAAGAAGGAGATGCTGGAGCAGTGTTTCCGTGTGCTGGGGGAGAAGAAGCTCCGGAAGATGCTACCTGATGAACTCAAGGTGATTTTAGAGCATTTAGAATTAACTCTTTGTGTCTGGAACTCTGCGTCTTCATCTCAGCAGGCTCAAAGCCTTCTCACCCTGAGGGAGTTTGTTACTATGATATGATTTTAGGTGTCTTTATAGGTTTAGTCCTCCTGTGTCTCTAACCTGCTGGTGAATGACTGAATCTGAACTATTCTTCACAGGACTGCAGTTTAGAGGGAATCAAAACTCTGTGTTGGGAGCAGCTGGAGTCAGTCTCTGAGAAGAACCTGTTCCAGATCTTATCAGGTCAGAGTTAAAGATCAAATACTGGTGGCAGCAGTCTGTGATTGAAACAATACGCTGTTTCAAACTTAACTTCAAGCTGTTTGTGTCAAAGGGGAAGAGCTGGCAGCAGGAGATGGGAATGAAGGGACCTCAGAGAGCCAGTGAGTATTCATTCAGGTCCATGCTGTGAAAAAGTATTTGACCTCTTATAGTTTTCTTCCGTTTTTGCTTTTACGTCCCACAAGTTCAGTTTTTAAATGAGGATTTCTTTTATTAAGGAAAAAACTATCCAAACCAACCTGATTCTATGTGAAAAAGTAACAGCTCCCCCGATTTTTAATAACTAGCTACACTTGTATTATGACTGTTATTTCAAAATCAAGGTTGAGTTTAATCCTTTTCTATTTTTTCTTCAGGCAAGACAATAACGTCGACTCTACTTCTTGCCTTAAGGAAACGACAAAAGCTGATGACTTAAAACAAGGTATTTCATGTGTATTAATATCAAGTTATTGTTCCTTTCTTGCAATAATTCTGCTGGAAATTCAACCAAACGCGTCAAATCCAGTGAAGAAAAGCAGACTAAACATTTATCATAACGTTCTTCCTTCAGAGGGTGGAGGTTCCGGTGAGGAGAGCGACGTCTTGAGCATAAACGCAGACACGTACGATAGCGACATCGAGGGACCCAAAGAGGAGCAAGCTGTCAAATCTGCAGACGTGGCGTTGAAAGTGGAGGACGGCAAAGGAGAACAATCAGCTGTAAACCTGAAGCCGGCGCACCCACAGACGAAGAAAGACATTCAAAGCGACATCGACAGAAGTGTTAGTGAAATTTTAGCCCTCGCTTCCCCCTCGAGTAAAGGGGAAGCTAAAGAACCGAGTGGGAAACCGCAGCCTGCAGATGTGGAGTCACCTGCTGAGGATGAAGCGGCTTCAGGTTCAGTTAACCAGCCATCCATTCAGCAGCTGGAGCTGCTGGAGCTGGAAATGAGAGCCAGGGCTATAAAGGCTCTGATGAAAGCTGGAGATAGGAAAAAACTTTGTATGACCAGTGACAGTTAGCTTGTTTTGTTTTTTTTAATCATTTTACTGGTGCAGAAATCGTTTTATTTGTGATTGAACTAATTTATCTCCATTAAATACCTGATTTACTGTCGCACCATTAAAGATTTGTTTATTTTTATGTATATAAATATAATTTTTTGCAGTTTAATACAAAATAAACAAGGTTCAGCTGCTTTATGTGAAGGATAAGTTGTATTCTCCTCTTTGGCCACTAGATGGCAGTGATACTCTGCCACAAAATCATCAGGTTTCGTTTGATCTGCAGAGGTTTTTGATGCAGTGAAATTAGTCAGAAAGCTCGTTGAGTGAGAATTGAAGAATATCATAAACTTGTTTATTTGTATGCAGAACCTTGCAATGTAGATCTGTTGGTAGAAATGCTGCAGGATCATTTCATGTCCTGTTTTTTTTTTTTTGTCTTGTGAAGGTTAGTTTGGCTCATTTAAAACAGATGACTGTGCAGAAAATCCTTCAGATGAACAAACTAAAATTAATCTAAGGAAAATAAACCTCTTGACTCAGAAAAACCTTAACTTCAGTCCTGTTTTCTCAGTCATTTACAAATGAATGCATCCTTTCTTATCAAATAGTTTAAATTCTATTGTAATTTTCTTTAAAACTGCCACATTTCAGCTTAAATTGCTCCGTGTGAGTGTGCAGTTGCAGATGCAGAGTTAAACAGCTCGCTACCCCCGAAGCAGTCAATGAAATGTGCGATAAGAAACCCAAGTTTCCCCCTGGCTATTTGCATTTAAAAGGTTTATTTCATGGTAGAAGTGCATGTGGGAGGGTTAAACGTGTCATTCTCTGAGTTTATGTGCAGGTATCTTAGCGCTCCTGGATGATATAAAGAAGGGGGGGATTTATGCCTACTTTAGTAAAGATGCTGAGGCGCTTGTGCGATTTGTGAGCGTTTATTGGTGTCGTTTTTACCGCTATTAGAATGCCAATTATGATCCTGCTCGTGTGAATAAATGTCTGTTAAAGCAGACCTCACAATGAGCTGGGATAATGGATTCATGCAGGTGAGATGACACTTTCTGAATTCAAATGAACTTTATGAGCCATGTTAAAAATATTGAGCCGTGATGCTTCTGTGAGTAGTGCTAATATCAAAGTCAAAAACAAGGTCATGCTTAAAGGAGCGGCAACCCTCCAGCCACACTGCCACTTATTATTATTAGATGTTTTAATGACCGAGCTTTTGGTTAGTGATGTCTAAATGATTAAAAAACTGTTTTTTTTTCAAGGTTCTTACTTTGAAGCAGCTAATTCTCTAATTTTACATAGCGGCATCTTAAAGATTAGAAATGTAAGGTTCCATTTGGCCTAAATAACAGCAACTTCCTGTTTTTTGTAGATTCTGAAAGTTGGTTTGACCTTTGGTCCACTTGTATAAAGACCACCTTGGATGTTTTCCATTTGTGAATAAACTTGAACTACTAAAGGACTTTAAATTGTTTGTAAATGACCTCATATCTTGTCAGATTGATGGGCAGCAGCACTTGTTTGTCTAAGGTCATCATCAGTGTTTTTGTACTCCTTCAAATCAGCAAACAGCCCAAACTTCTGCGTTCAAGAGGTACTCTGATGTGCTGACGGTCAGTTAATCAAGTCCATCTGATTAACAGCACCTCGCTGCTACTTTCCCTCTCATGTTAATTAAAGGACGGCCTAATTTTTTCTACTTGCTGTTCCTTCAGGTTCGCAGGGTGCTGTAGCTTAGAGGTTAAAGCGTCTGTCTCGTAAACAGAAGATCCTGGGTTCAAATCCCAGCAGTGCCTTAATATCAGAGTCCAGAGGTTATGTAGATGTACTAAAACTAGGTTTACTACTGTATTTCTTCCAGGAACGTTTATTGGTGGTTAGTACTGTTGCAGTAGGTTTAAATCCTGGCTGTGGAGTTAGCATGTTCTTCATATGCATGCATGGTTTTCCTCCAGATACTCCAGTTTCCCCCACAGATCACAACATGCCCTATAACAGGAGTGTTCAGTTACAAACCGGGAAGGGTCACATGACCCACTGTGGAGAGCCCGCAGGCTGGTTGGGGATTGGTGCCAAGTCGCGGTGGATTTCTTTACACAAAGACAGCTTGAGATTTTAAATGCAGAGAGCTGATTAAATATTTAAAATGTACAGATACAATAATTTTGCTACTGTGAAAGCGGTAGGTTGTCATATTTGAAAAATATATGTAAATATATTTTTTACATATATATATGTAATATATGTAAAAAAATCCACACATGGCTGGTGGGCCAGACTGTGGCCTAGAGGTAGAGAAAGTCACCTCTCACCTGGGGGACCCAGGTCCAAATCCCAGCACCAGCGTTTGTCATTAGATGGTTAAAAGTTATAGTTTAAGGTGCGTGCTGTGCAGGCCTATGTACACTACACGCACACTCATGCAAAACAAAACAAAAAAATCCACACATGGCTGGTGGGCCAGACATATGCGGGTTGTGGACCGGATCTGGCCCACGAGCAGGGTTGCCAGATAGAGTCAAGGTTTTCCAGCCCAAAAAACCATTAAAATCTGCAAAAACACACAAAAAAACACCCAATCAACATTATTGAAAATGTGTGCGTGCGCACGCATGTATGTGCACGAATACATGTTCAAAAGCTTGCTAAACCACTTAAGTTCCACTAATAGGGGTGAATGAGACACACGGGCTGTCTGTGTCAACACCTCACTCATATGTTTGAACAGATGATGCAACAGAGTGGGGACCGGGTGGGCGGGGTTTCAGAACAAATAACGCTGGTTTGTTTGATACAATAGCCAATCAGTGATGAAGACAGGTCAGTGGGCATTGTTATTGATTGATAATGAGGATATAATGGTTGAAACGTAAACGTAAAATATGTCCAGCCGCCCAAAAAATCTGAATCCAAACCGCCCAATTTGCGGGAAACAGCCCAATCTGGCAACACATGGGCCTCATATTGAATAGCCCAACTCTATAGGTAAAAAATTGTATGTTGCTTTGGATTAAAGCGTCTGCCAAATGAATAAACATAGGTTTGTGTAGAGGAATAAACCGTTGCGTTTATTATACCCACCTTCTGTTAATTATTTCAGTCTATTTTAGGATTTATAGAGGTCTCTCTCTGAGCCTGTAACCTTTGATATAGCTGAGATTAATTACAGATTGACACTAGGTTCTCTAAAACACAGGGAGTTATTTACGTACCTTTTTGTTGATGAATCTGAGCCAGAGTCGTGAATTGAATCTTATATAGAAAATTTAATTCACAAAGCGGACGATAGTACACACATTTAACAGTTGAGGTAATAAGAACAGTTGCAAGTTAAACACGATGGTAATTGTGTTCTAGTTGGTTAAACTTTGAGATTAACGGCTGAGTCTGTGATGTTATGACTAGAGTTATTAATTTAGGTTAAGGAGTGAGTGAGGGGAATACTCCTGGTGGATCAGTGACGTGTTGGAGTGAGCGGTTAGCTTATCAACAGGCCTCTGAGTTTACCAGTGATGGTTTCTCTCACCGAGTGCCAGGTCCCACTGGATCGCCGACTGGTGGGTTGGAGTAGATCGATGGGAAGTGGGAGACCCCCCTTCGACTCGTCCTGGCCGTGCGGGAACCCTCCGGTCACCGGGCGGCCCTCAGTTGCGTCCGAGATCCGGGCCGTCAGCAGAGCCATGGCTGGTGTGAGGCAGGAGCTCGCATGTTGGTACGGAGCTAGGGGTTGTCTTCCCTCAGGGGGAGTGACAGATCGATCGGCAGAGCCGATCGGGGGTTTGACAGGTTTCAGCTGTGTAGCTCAGGAAAACAGCTGAAGCGTGGCTCATCGAGGCTTGATGAGAACTCACTTGAAAGTCAGCTCGTGGCAAGCTAAGATGGAGTTTTTTTGGGATCGTGGACCTATGAAATTACATTATCAAGTCACATGACCCAACCTTTAATGTCAAAGGTACCCGCTAATAAAGTAATACTGGGTTTTACCATTAGCACAGTAGAAGTATGAAAATAATACTGAACTGGATCAACATTCTTAGTGCTGTAAGAGAAAGTGCATTAATCACATTAAGACATTTCTGTAACAGGTTAAAGTGTCATTTTAGGAAGAGACACTGAGAGTCTTTAGCTTATATAATTATTATTATTAAAAGAGTCAGGTGGATTCTTCCGAAACGACCGACCCTTGAAGGAGTGTTGATTCAGGTTAAACACAGTAAAGATCCATTATAATCCAAGTTATTGGGAAAAGCTGGAGTAGTGTTTTGTGATGATCACGGGGACAGAGGTCAGAGGTCAGAGCATCTATTGATGATGCTACATTTGTATGGTGTTTCATTTTCACGTGAAGTTAATTTGACATTTTATTTATCAAATACGAAGACCTTAGAAGGACCAGGAAAAGGCACTAGCAGCTTTATTATTTGACCAATGTGGTTTTTATCAGGGTCATCATGAAACATCACAAAACAACCTATCACAACCCTCCACAGAGCGACGTGGACCAAAGAGCACACCAGGGACTGGGTTTTGAGACGTGGTTGGACCACCGCAACAGGTTTCCCAGGTTTTGTTGCAAAGCAGTCTATTCCAACACGTGCTGGTCCTATAAGTTCCCTAAATTCAGTGATTGTAAATCGTGTCTCTCAACAGGACTGGATATTTACAGGTATTTCTTCGGGACTAGCTCAATTATTAAACTGAAACTTTATGTACTTTTTACAGTAACTATAAGTACAGTTGCCAGAACTATAGCAGTACATTGAACTTGACAGTTATAAATACAGACATCTAAAGTAGTGCGTTTTTAGAGTCAACGTGTCTGACTGTACTGTGGAGCCTTAGGTTTCGACTGTAATAACCTCAGTATTTGTAGCATCCAGACGTTTTAATGTCAGGTTAGAGCAATGCGACTGCATCCCTCCTGAACGCTGACAGGTGACGACTCAGACTGATGGATGTTGCGGCTCAGCTCCACTTTGTCTGAGTGCTCGAGTTTCATACATTTTAATAAAGTCCCTGTTGAATTAGAGTCGCCTTGCATTTACAGTCATTCTGCTGAAACACTGGAGGCTTTTATTTATCCATAGTGTTGTTTTGATGTGTGCGAAGAGCGTTTTTGTCAGGGTTTCTTCTCAAACACATCTCTCTTTGTGTTTTTAGTATTTTAAATTCATTGAGGATTTGAGGTATATTATTTTAGCAGTAGGAGAAATCTATTTTGATCACATGCATCCTGTCAGTTCGGAATAAAAGTCTAGATGTCGCCATGGAATTAACTACAGATAGATGTTTACAAAAAAGTGTCACTTTTGCGTTTCCGTTTTCATTAACAAAGTAATTCTTAAATTTCCTCGGCATCTCCGCTGTTCTTTTCTGCAGCTAGAAATTAAATTGAACTAACAGCGGATGCTGACAGGCCATAAATAACTTAGCACCTCTGTATGACTAAATGAATTGATTTCCACAAGCACTGACTCATCGGACACATTTCATTTTCTTCAAGTTGCAGACAAAACAGTTTTTCTCGCCAAAGTCAAGAGATTTTTTTTCCTCTTATGTTGAATATATTTTTGTTTGGAGTAAATGTGTAATGCAGTGATATTTCTTGTTTATAATTTGCATTATTGAACTTTTTTTTTTTAAGTATCTAATAAAATGTCCTTTCATGAATATGTTTATTTCAGATCTGGTTCTTTTAAAATTTTCAATATTATACTATACACAGTATTCAATACCTTATAGTATTTGACTGACACAATATACACTAAATGTTACTAAATGATCAGATGAATTGCAACATGATACAACATGAGATATAGTATAAATTATGATTTATTTCTATATGATATTTGATGCATACAATGGTACTATATCTAATACAGTGAGATACAGTATACACTCACTGGCCACTTTATTGGGTACACCTGTCCAACTGCTCGTTAACGCAAATGACTAATCAGCCAAACACATGGTGAAAACTCAATGCATTTAGTCATGTAGACATGGTCAAGACGATTGGCTGCAGTTCAAACCGAGCTTCAGGATGGGGAAGATGAGGTCAGAGGAAAATGACCAGACTGGTTGGAGCTGATAGAAAGGCAACAGAAACTCAAATAACCACTGGTTACCACCGAGGTATGCAGAAGAGCATCTCTGAACACACAACACGTGGAACCTCGAGGCAGATGGGCTACAGCAGCAGAAGACCACACCGGGTGCCACTCCTGTCAGCTAAGAACAGGAAACTGAGGCTACTATTAGCACAGGCCCACCAACATGGACAACAGAAGATTGGATAAATGTCGCCTGGTCTGATGAGTCTAGATTTCTGCTTCAACATTCAGATCGTAGGGTCAGAATTTGGCATCGACAACATGAAAGCATGGATCCATCCTGCCTTGTATCAACGGTTCAGGCTGCTGCTGGTGGTGTAACTGCGTGATGCTATCATGTCAATGTGGACCAAAATCTCTGAGAAATGTTTCCAGTACCTCATTGAATCTTTGCCACGAAGGGTTAAGACAGTTCTGAAGGCAAAAAGGGGTCCAACCTGGTACTAGCAAGGTGTACCCAATAAAGTGGCCAGTGACTACATGTAGAGTGTGATGTATGAAAAAAACAATGTGTGATTCAATATGATATATGATACATAATGATACAAGATATAGCACGATACAACAGAATTTAATATATGATACATTAAATAGATACAATAAATGATACCATATAACATATGGTGTATAATGCAATACAACATGATACAATAGATAACATACAATGTGATTTGTGATACAACATAACATACAGTATGACGATACAATATAGGAAAACTTTTAATACAAAAAATTGTATAAATAAGATGTAATTCATTATAATAAATTATATAACACAATATATACAATATGATACGATATTTACAATATGATATGATACATTAAATTATACACTATGATAAAATACATCATGATATATGATATGACATATGAAATTATCCCATATGACACAATACGTTAAATGAGATAATACTGTATGTTACATGATACAATACAATAGGACACATCGTAATTAAAGATGCACAAAAGTGGCGCACTGGTGCGCAAGTGCGTTAAATATAATCCATGCACAACAGTTCCTTCTGCAAATACGTTCCTATGCGCACCGGTGTTGGTCGCTGTATCAATTGCGCAGCTGCGGGGCGCTGCTATGGCTCACTTATACAAGAGGATCTGGCTGCAGACTTCAAAAATGGCGTCTTAAGATGGCGACCTAACCCGGAAGAACACCGACCGGAAGTAATACGGCGCCCATTATTTTTCGTAGTTTTTTTTTTTTCATCACAAAAAGTTTTATTTAGCATTTGTTTCTCTTCCAAACTATACGGACTCGCAAACTTAAACTTTTTCAAACTTTAAAAAAATCTTCGTTTTGGTAAGATTGAAGTGCTTATAACAAGAACATATTTGACCAATTTTAAGTGTTTTCTTGCAAAGTATGTATATTTGCTCCAACAACAAAAAGCAGTAGCCTACCGTGAATAGCTAGTGGTAAATTTTAAAAAATGAGCCGCATTACAATTTCAAAGATGTGTGTAAAACTAGTACTAATAAAATACTGGACGCACTAAACTACTGTGAAAACCAACTTATCAGCAGCATTCCTGCTCCTTCACCTGCATCAAAAAATTGTTTTATCCAAAACACTGTTCTGTGTGTTATAGCACATCAATACAACTTATTCAGTATTATTTGGAATGAAACGCTGAAAGAAAGTAAAAAAAAAAAAACGTCTCCATTTCACAAGCATTTTATTTTTTGCTTGCTGCAACATGGCTTTCTCAGCCGCATATCGACTCATCCCTCCCATTTTTCCAGGACTTTGTCACCTGAAAAACATGCACAAAAACATTAGTTCACACACTGACAAATGTTTATTTTAATTACTTGCATACTAATCACTTTTAATTGCTCTGTGCTTTATAAATGGAACATCTTCTCAGCATATTCACATACCACTATCGCATAATAATCCACACAAGAGGCCGCAATGTGCTATAGCCAATTTTAGACAGCTGTTTTGATCAGGTATGTTTTATGTAAATATTACTGGATGTCCAGACGGCCCGGTTCAGAGGCTAGCTCCACAGTTAGCTTATTCAAACGGGACCTATTCATCACCTGCGATGCTCTCAATAACGTCGCCCCTACTTACCTCTCTGCGCTCATAAATCACCTTCACCTCTCCCGCTGTCTCACAACCGTTTCAATGCATCGGGACAGGTTTTTTATCGGTAAAAGAAGATTAAGTCAATCTCATTCAGACCTTACCTCTACAAATCCCGCCGAGTACGTGTGTATGTGGTGGAAGCTAAGCTACAGCAGCGTTGCCACCTAATCGCTTGAAAACACTTCAACTTCTGCCCAATGTAGGAGCGTACTTCCGGTCGATGTCATTTTAGACGCCATTTTGAAGTCTGCAGCCAGATCCTACTCCACTTTAATGACAGCAGGAACTTAGCAAGAAGCACACACACTCTAGCACACGTAACCCCTCCCTAAGACGACCTCACAATGAGGTCATGAATACCAAATACCTGGTGCTCCCTTGAATACCTCATTGAAAATATTATGTGCACCCTTGATTAAAATAAGATACATTATGACAGTGTTTTTCAACCTTTTTTGAGCCAAGGTACACTTCGTCGTTGAAAAATATCACAAGGCACACCCGGGGGGGGGGGTTACTAACCTAACAAGAATGACTAAAGCCTGTCACAACTTCCCTCAGAAGCCCAGACAAATCAGATGAGATGAGCTCTGAGCTCATTGATGGTTGATAAAGTTATCGGATGAATTTTGTCCAATTAAACATTTTTAACACTAAAACACACTGATCTGTCATCAGAGGTCTGTCTCCTTTAACTCTACAGCTGTTTTCTCAGGCTCACTCTGTTTTAATAGTTTTACTGTAGAAACCTTCTCATCTCCTGACAGTAAAGGATTAGATTTAGTTTACAGGTGACCTGATTAAATCATCAACTCTCTTTTTTACTATCAAATAACTTTAAACTGATTTATTTCACCTGTAAAAAAGTGATTGTAGCATCCAGTTTATCAGTAATCTGCCTTAAACTTATTTTATTTCCCTACTGTTAATTTCAATATCCACATCATAGTTTCATCATGTTTTTGTTTAATAAAACTATTTTTTGAGGAATTGAACATTAGTATTAATGTAAGTCTCTGAAAACAAAGACAAACCTCTGATACAATCATTGACAGATCAATGTGTTTTTAGTGTTGATATTGTTTGATATGTTGAATTTTAAGCTGTCAGTGATTATGCTGAGAAACGCAGCTTGAGCGGCGCGCGCTGCCATATTCACGCTATTGAGAGGCGCGTGCACACTGAGTATGGAGGTGATCAGATAACGTCATCCATCCTTCAGCCAAAGTGAGGAGACATGGCAGAAAATAACCAACGGGCTGCTCAGACCGTCAAAAATAAACTGTTGTGCTGACTTCTAAGAGGTTTTTTTTTTTCTTTTTTACGTTGACTTATTTATTTATTTAGCTGAATGCTCGGAGGATCAAAGTAAAACGATGTTGGTCCAGCCCAGTGTCAGTGGACCCGCTGATCTCCTGGTTTAATGGCGCAATCAGATCAAAGTATGAATTTAAAAACGTCTGGACCGACGGTTCACCAGAGACCCAGTCGGCTGACGCGGAGCGTGGCCGGTGTTCTGCCCAAACTCTGCCAAGTTTTTGCCGTGGGTCCACGACTCGCTTGGCGGCGGCCCCTCCCAGCTGAACATGTCCGAACCACAGACTAGATGCGGTCCAGTTCGGGGGAGGAGGGGTTCCAGATGCCGAGCGTGTTGCGGGCCGCGGGAGCTTCTCGACGCGCGTCTCCCCCTGGCACCGGCTCGCTGCCGGGTGCTGTCGCTGGACCCGGTCCAGGTCCTGATCTGCTGCGCGTCTGACTCTAAACAGAACCCGAGTCTGCCATTTGGTGTTGACTGGCACAGACGCGCGACAATGGAATATTATTTGTAGATAATAATTTAGTTTAAAAAAAAATTTTTTTTAGACCAATAGGTGAAAATGAATAATTTCCCGCGGCACACCTGAAGATCTCCCACGGCACACTAGTGTGCCGCGGAACAGTGGTTGAAAAACACTGCATTATGACACTATACAATAAATGATACAATATGGTGTGATACAAACAGTAAGATATATAGTACAATATATGATTATATACAATAAATGAAGCAAAGAGATGCATTGTGCTGTGATACGATACAATGTGACTTAATAAATTATTATACGGTCTACTTTACTTTATGGGGGAACCTTTGGTCTCAGTCCTGCCTTAATAGCTGCCTTCAAATAATCCATAAACTACTGACTCAAATTTAAATACACGAGTAAGATATATGTTAGATAAAACCATAGAAGTAGTGACTCACTGTGAAAAACCTCGTGTTCCTGTTTGGATCTGCTCCTACTGACTCAGGAAAAAGCTGTTTGATCACAGGTGTGCTTCACCTTGGTTACCATTCCCTCCATTTGTGTGTGAAATCTGGGCTTCTTCTCAAAGAGGAATAATCTCGGCAGAACTCTCCTTGAAAGATGTGAAGTGGGTTATTGTAAATTTGGTGCTATTTGAGAGCGAAGCGCTCCCTTCTTTTAGTCGCACTTCAGAATCCCTGAAAGAGATTTGTACATTTGATATTCCACTCCAGTGCAGCATCTGCATTTGGAGCCAATTCCTCCCCTCCACTGACTCCTCTGACATCTGACTTTCAGATTCCATGCATGTTCTCTCTGCTCGGGTCCCAGCTCTCCCCTCCACTCCCCTCTTTCCATTTTCAGGGTCTGAATTCAAATGGTGCATTAATACCATCAAACAACCACTGAACCTCTGAAGAGAACAGTAAGCCAATAACGCAAAAAATGCTTTTGAAGGAGACGCGTGAGGCAGGATGGACGACCTCGCACAATCAAATCAGCATAATCAAATGAAATATCACAATATGGCATCAAGGCCACCTCCCACAGCAAGAGCAGCTGCAACTCCATCAACAAGCACAGTCCAGAGGGGCCCCTCTTTCCCTTCTCTTGCAGAATGCTTGTGCTTCATGGCCTTCAGTAAATGTGTTTTTACATTTTATAAGTTAAAAATGGACAATTTCAAGTTGTTTTCATATGATTTCATGTTAAAGGACGTCATTATATATTACTGAGTGTAAATACCCACACATTATTGCAAACACTATTAATTTTGAGCGTAATGGTCGTCATGTCACACATATTTATGATTGCACAAAGCTAACTTTTGCGTGACATAGCAAATAAAGGTACACCTGCAATTATGCCTCCGGACTTTACCCCTTTATAGGGCAAGTAACCATACTGGATTACTTACTGTATCAATCACTTAGTTTTAAAAAACACAGTATTAGCAGCTGATAAGATTACAAACATTATGTTTTTAAAGCTCTGTGTTGGTAAATGAGGGCAAGATTAAAATGTGGGTCAGGAACAGAAATATTAGGATGATCAAATGCGTTGAAGTAGTAGAAAATATGAAGGGAGCGGTCTTTGGTAATCATGGCTGTTGGAGCTACAATGATGCTGGAGGTCCAGAGCTGACAGTGAAGGAAGGGGGAGGGGCCACACCCTTATTTGGAGCTGTCTATGACTGTTCTCCGTTGCTCCTGGTTCTGTGGTAAAATGTGAGCCTGCCTCCCGTCCCGAGCATGGTGACATTTGTCCCACATACACAAACATGTACATTAATTGAGATACATGAATGATATATGAATATTTTCCCAGAAGTCTTGTGAGTTTCCAATATGTTTTTTGCAAATGTGAGATGTGTCTTTGTGTTGTTTTTTGTACAGGAGATGTTTTAACCTTGTAGCTCTCACACGGATGCCATTTTTGTCCCGTCTCTTTCTTTTTTTTGAATCATCGTTCAAAAATGATGGGGTGATTGGGGCAGCGTCCACATCACTGCAGACGCTGCCCCAATCTGCCTGTTGATCTCCCGCTCCCTCCTTCCCTCACTCGTGAACAAAGCCCCGTGAACTCCTCCACTTGTGGCAGAACCTCTCTCCCGACCCGGAGTTGGCAATCCACCTTTTTCCAGTCAAGAACCATGGCCTCAGACTTGGAGGTGCTGATTCTCATCCCAGCCGCTTCACACTCAGCTGCGAACCTCCCCAGCAAGAGCTGAAGGTCAGAGCCTGATGAAGCTAGGAGGACCACATCATCTGCAAAAAGCAGAGACGCGATTCTCCTGTCACCAAACTCCACCCCCTCCACACCACGGCTGCGCCTAGAAATCCTGTCCATAAAGGTTATGAACAGGACCGGTGACAAAGGGCAGCCCTGGCGGAGTCCAACCCTCACTGGGAACAGGTCCGACTTACTGCCGGCTATGCGGACCAGACTCACACTCCTCTGGTACAGGGACTGAATGGCCCTTAACAACAGACCATCCACCCCATACCCCTGGAGCGCCCCCACAGGGTGCCCCTGGGGACACGGTCATAAGCCTTCTCCAAATTCACAAAACACATGTGGATTGGTTGGGCAAACTCCCATGACCCCTCCATCACCCTAGCGAGGGTAAAGAGCTGGTCCACAGTTCCACGACCAGGACGAAAACCACATTGCTCCTCTTCTATCTGAGGTTCAACTATCGACCGGACCCTCCTCTCCAGTACCCTGGAGTAGACCTTCCCAGGGAGGCTGAGGAGTGTGATCCCCCTATAGTTGGAACACACCCTCTGGTCCCCCTTCATAAAAATGGGAACCACCACCCCGGTCTGCCACTCAACAGGAACTGCCCCTGATGACCATGCAATGTTGCAGAGACGTGTCAGCCACGACAGTCCTACAACATCCATAGCCTTGAGATACCCAGGTCGGATCTCATCCACCCCCGGGGCTCCACTGCTGCGTAGTTGTTTGACTACTTCAGCAACTTCTGCCCCAGAGATTGGACAGTCCGTCCCCAGGTCTCCCAGCTCTGGTTCCTCCTCAGAATGCGCGTCGGTGGGATTGAGGAGCTCCTCAAAGTATTCCTTCCACCGTCCGACTATAGCCCCAGTTGACGTCAGCAGCTCCCCGTCCCCACTGTAAACAGTGTGAGCGAGTTGCTGCCTTCCTCCCCTGAGGCGCCGGATGGTTTGCCAGAACCTCTTTGGAGCCGATCGATAGTCTTTCTCCATGGTCTCGCCAAACTCCTCCCACGCCCGAGATTTTGCCTCGGCAACTGCCACTGCTGCACTTCGCTTGGCCCGCCGGTACCTGTCTGCTGCCTCTGGAGACCCACAGACCAGCCATGCCCTGTAGGCCTCCTTCTTCAGCCTGACGGCTCCCCTAACCTCTGGTGTCCACCCGCGGGTACGGGGGTTACCGCCACGACTGGCACCGGCTACCTTGCGACCACAGCTAGCAACAGCCGCCTCAACAATCGCAGAGCGGAACAAGGCCCATTCGGACTCAATGTCCCCCCCTGCTCTCGGGACGCGGTCGAAGCTCTGCCGGAGGTGGGAGTTGAAGACCATCTTGACAGGCTCTTCTGCCAGGCGTTCCCAGCAGACCCTCACTATACGTTTGGGTCTACCAGGTCTGCGTAGCATCTTCCCCTGCCATCTGATCCAACTCACCAACAGGTGGTGATCAGTTGACAGCTCCGCTCCTCTCTTCACTCAAGTGTCCAAAACATACGGTCTCAGGTCAGATGATACAACTATAAAGTCAATCATCGACCTGTAACCTAGGCTGCCCTGGTACCAGGTGTACTGGTGGGCATCCTTATGTTCGAACATGGTGTTTGTTATGGCCAAACTGCGACTTGCACAGAAGTCCAATAACAGAACACCACTCGAGTTCAGATTGGGCGGGCCATTCCTCACAATCACGCCCCTCCAGGTCATGCTGTCATTGCCCACGTGAGCGTTGAAGTCTCCCAGCAGGACTATGGAGTCCCCAGTAGGAGCGCTATCCAGCACTCGTCCCAGGGACTCCAAAAAGGGTGGGTACTCTGAGCTGCTATTTGGTGCATAAGCACAAACAACAGTCAGGACCCGTTCCCCAACCCGAAGGCGCAGGGAAGCTGCCCTTTCGTCCCCTGGGGTAAACCCCAACGTACAGGCAGAGAGTCTTGGGGCTAACAGAAAGCCCACCCCAGCCCTCCGCCTCTCACCCGGAGCAACTCCAGCAAAGAAAAGTGTCCAACCCCTCTCCAGGACTTGGGTTCCAGAGCCAACGCTGTGTTGAGGTGAGCCCGACTATATCTAGCCGGTATCGCTCAGCCTCTTCCACAAGCTCCAGCAGCAGAGGTTTAAGAAAAAGCAATTTTTGTAAACGTCTCTGGAATAAAAGACGCTATTTCCGTGTTTGTCCCCGCTCCGGCCACTTACGTCATACCAGGCATAGCTTTCGGAGAGCAAACAGGAAAAGGTTAAAACTATGACAGAGGACACTTCATCAGAGGCAGATGTAGCATCATCAGAAACTTCTGCTAGTCAGTCAGAATTATCTGCTTTTATTCTGATGAAGACAGTGATTATCAGGTAAATAAAGATTTAGGAGATCAGGCGTACATGTTTGAGCCAGTTAGACCCCGACGAAAAAATTCGGTCATAATCTATTTTTATCCGTCATTTAGCCTAATAATAAAAAAAAACCCCTTGTATTTATTACATTTTTAATGGCATTTAATTTTCATTCATTTAAAATAATATATTAATTGTTCATTGGCCGCTTCATCCTCCGCTGATTGTTGCGCTGCGGAGGTGAAGCGCTCTGAGTGACAGGTCGCTGCAGCGCTGAACGCTCAGAGATGAGCTCAGCGGCAGCAGACTGAATGAAGTGTGTCCACAGACTGCTGGTCACTGAAGACGCCGTGCTGGCTTGTTCCTGATGCCAGCAGTAATGTTTAGACGGAATGCATCACCGTTTATCAGCTACTCGTAGGTTCGGATTTGAGCCTCACCGAGATGCGGAGCCCCGCTTGGAGCCGCCGCGGGCAGAGTTCACTTTTAAGAACATTTAATGAAAACATTTAATGCAAAGAGACATTAGACAGGAGCAGGTCTGGTGGTTCAGCAGATATTGGGCTGATCTAAGTCTAAACCAGCTGATCAGCCAGCCATCATCCAGATTCTGCCTCATATTGACGTGACGGAGCGCGTCCTTTACGCACAAGGATCCTTGTGCGTAATTCTCGTATAGAGACAATAATTGATACACACCTGATCACAAATAAAGCACCAATAACTGCCGTTATAATAAACATTTGAAGACGTCTGTATGAACAAACTGTGATCCAACTCCTAAATGCGACATACGTTCGTTCAGATTCTTTTTATTCCGTTCAGAAATGGGGGTGGAGGTGAGGTGACGATTGATTGTGTGTGTGAACGTGCACGGCCCACAGTCTGAAACAATTTCTTATATTAATCATTTTATAACTCAGCTCACTAGCTGAGCGGCCAAGTTTCCCGTCTCCAAAATGTGCGTTTAATCCCAAAGTTTGCGGAGAAAGTGACGCACCTTTCAGGCCTGTTTTTTTTATAAATTAGGACACTTTTTTTAGGATGATTTTTGGCGATGATGCTGCAGTTTTACAGGTCCCAGAGGGATATATAGTTGGAATCTGAGCTTCATTTTTTAGGTCCAACCTCCGACTGTATCACATTGACCGAGCCCAGTAGTTCGAGTTTCGTCAAAGTGGTCGCTGCAGATCCGCGAAGATGAACTGCATTTCCAGTGCGCCCTCGTCCTGCTCACAAAACGTTTCCATGCCTTAAAAGTGGTGGCGTTTTGGGGAAACTCGTGCAGGACTCGGACCAGTGGCGGCCCGTCCATAGGGGGCGCTCAGGCGCCGCCCCACCAGTCCCAAGAGGAAGAAGAAGAGAAATAGGGATCAAAAAATATAAAAAACTAACATAAAAATAAAACTAAACGAGCCATCCATTATATATACAATAAGTGCTGTGTATAATCTGCATTTAGGTGTAGTTTAGAAAGGTTTTCTTACTATTTTTTACTGGACCGATAGGTCGTGTTTCTTTGGGTTCTACTGCGCATGTCTGGACGGGACGCCGTCCCAACATAGCGCATTGTTTTTGCCCCTGACGCATGAGCACTGGCAAATTTTTCCTGACGCATGCGCACTGAGTGCAAAAAATAGGAGATCGCTCGGGACGCAGGTCTTCAGCGTACCTGTGTGACATGCGCACAACAGCAGGAGTCTGGAGTGTTGCTCAGACCGAAACCGGAAGTTCTTGCTCTCTTTTTAATGGAGGGTAGAAAATGGATATTTATTCAAATAATCCTTCTTTCCTGCTTGTGAAAACAAGCCGAATGATTCCATTTGTCCTGATTTCATCAACTCAATGGTGAGTGACTTTGTTTGTTTGTTTCTTTTCTTAATAACTATGTGTCTTTCACGGATTTTCCCATTCAAAAACCCCATAGGCGGAGCTAGCCGCGGCTAGCAGTGCTAAGTCCTGATGAGTGAATTTATACCTTAAATAGCGACATGTGTTTGTTGAGGTGTCTGCCGAATGTTAGAGAAATAAAGATACTGCTGATTGAATACGTTGGTTTATGTAGTTTAGCCCGTTTTTCATGCGTTTTCTCTACTTTTCATTAAATTACTATGGCGTTTTAAGGAAGTTTGGTCTGACTGGGTTTGATGGGACTTATCAGTGGATTTGACTTTATTTTGTTGTTGATTCACTTCATTAGTTGAGCTGATTGTCATGACTTGCTTGGTTAGTGGTTGTTGTCTGAATTGTAACATTAATTATCTGACTGTATTAGTTAGAGATGGATTTATTTGTTTGTGGTGTCAGTAGAAAGATAATTGTGAATATTAAGTAATGTTTTTGACTTTGCCAGGTTGTTTTTTCCTTGAAACTTTTACAACTTCTGTTGTGACCACATTGTGGTTGTTTTTATTTGTATCTGATTATATTGATATTATTCTAAGGTCTCCTCATGAAGACTTTATGATTTCTTTACTGTTTGATGTGTAGAATTAGACCTAACAGCTCCACATTTCTAGAGAACTGGTGGTACTAGGGATTTTTACCAGAAAAATATTCAGTCAGATGAAAATATTATCATTCCCTGCCCTAGTGGTGATATGTGATTTTTTTTTTTGCGCATCTGAAAACTGACTAGCAAAAATGCGCCCCACCCAAAAAACTTTTCACCAGCCGCCACTGACTCGGACATATGGCTCCGATTTTTTTGTGCAGCCGTATAGAAGGCATTTATACACCATACTGACCACGAACGTGAACAGAACTTAGCTAATCCAATTGTTTTTGACGGGATGGTCTGGTTGTTTACAGAGACGGTGCCTCGATGAGCATCATCAGTGACGTATGCGGAAAAACTGTTCTTCAAGATGAGACACGGGAATTTAGGCTGAATTGATTTAATTTATGACAAATTTGCTGATCGACATGAAAAACTGATATCTGGTATTGCTCATATAAATAGTAAACTGTAGCTACATACTATTTATACAATTTTGATGCTTGGTCTGGCCAGTACCTTTAATGTATTGGGTAGCCTATTTGCTTAAGAATGCTAGCTTAAATTACACTTATGGATGTTAGCTCAATTTAATTTATTGGGTGTTTGTTTATGAATGCTAGCTTTAAAAAGATGCTTGCTTCCTCTGAAGCTACTCTTTTTTTTTTATATCATATAAAATGAAACAGAAAACATATTTCCAAATATTTAGAGACAGCAAACTGCCACGTCCTGATGGGTGCTCTTTAAATATTTAGTACTTTTAAATGATTTATTTCCACAAAAAGACTAATCCAAGTAAATCTCTTGTGTCTACAATAAAACTGTCAAGTTGTTTCCCCACTACCAGCTGTTAAACAACTTTATTACATAGATAAATTGTCATATAGGGATGTCAGG
>SSNR01000016.1:446224-482386 GCA_006937965.1 Callopanchax toddi
GTTTCTTTTCTTAATAACTATGTGTCTTTCACGGATTTTCCCATTCAAAAACCCCATAGGCGGAGCTAGCCGCGGCTAGCAGTGCTAAGTCCTGATGAGTGAATTTATACCTTAAATAGCGACATGTGTTTGTTGAGGTGTCTGCCGAATGTTAGAGAAATAAAGATACTGCTGATTGAATACGTTGGTTTATGTAGTTTAGCCCGTTTTTCATGCGTTTTCTCTACTTTTCATTAAATTACTATGGCGTTTTAAGGAAGTTTGGTCTGACTGGGTTTGATGGGACTTATCAGTGGATTTGACTTTATTTTGTTGTTGATTCACTTCATTAGTTGAGCTGATTGTCATGACTTGCTTGGTTAGTGGTTGTTGTCTGAATTGTAACATTAATTATCTGACTGTATTAGTTAGAGATGGATTTATTTGTTTGTGGTGTCAGTAGAAAGATAATTGTGAATATTAAGTAATGTTTTTGACTTTGCCAGGTTGTTTTTTCCTTGAAACTTTTACAACTTCTGTTGTGACCACATTGTGGTTGTTTTTATTTGTATCTGATTATATTGATATTATTCTAAGGTCTCCTCATGAAGACTTTATGATTTCTTTACTGTTTGATGTGTAGAATTAGACCTAACAGCTCCACATTTCTAGAGAACTGGTGGTACTAGGGATTTTTACCAGAAAAATATTCAGTCAGATGAAAATATTATCATTCCCTGCCCTAGTGGTGATATGTGATTTTTTTTTTTGCGCATCTGAAAACTGACTAGCAAAAATGCGCCCCACCCAAAAAACTTTTCACCAGCCGCCACTGACTCGGACATATGGCTCCGATTTTTTTGTGCAGCCGTATAGAAGGCATTTATACACCATACTGACCACGAACGTGAACAGAACTTAGCTAATCCAATTGTTTTTGACGGGATGGTCTGGTTGTTTACAGAGACGGTGCCTCGATGAGCATCATCAGTGACGTATGCGGAAAAACTGTTCTTCAAGATGAGACACGGGAATTTAGGCTGAATTGATTTAATTTATGACAAATTTGCTGATCGACATGAAAAACTGATATCTGGTATTGCTCATATAAATAGTAAACTGTAGCTACATACTATTTATACAATTTTGATGCTTGGTCTGGCCAGTACCTTTAATGTATTGGGTAGCCTATTTGCTTAAGAATGCTAGCTTAAATTACACTTATGGATGTTAGCTCAATTTAATTTATTGGGTGTTTGTTTATGAATGCTAGCTTTAAAAAGATGCTTGCTTCCTCTGAAGCTACTCTTTTTTTTTTATATCATATAAAATGAAACAGAAAACATATTTCCAAATATTTAGAGACAGCAAACTGCCACGTCCTGATGGGTGCTCTTTAAATATTTAGTACTTTTAAATGATTTATTTCCACAAAAAGACTAATCCAAGTAAATCTCTTGTGTCTACAATAAAACTGTCAAGTTGTTTCCCCACTACCAGCTGTTAAACAACTTTATTACATAGATAAATTGTCATATAGGGATGTCAGGAGCCAGGCTTTATGAGTTTCTGTCCATCAGGGCTTCCATCACATTCGTTGCTTTAGGTTAATACTCCTGCTGCATGTTTTAACTACAATGCAGGGTATTCCTCTTGGGAAAAGACGTAATTTAGATACAAGTGTCAAAATTAATTTGAGCTGTAGCTTCTAGCTTTTCAATTTAATTTCATACAAGTAATTGCATTGTTCCTTGGGGGTTTGTGCTCAGTCACATTGGTGTCGTTGTATGGTTTTAAAAAATGTCATTTATCACCTTTGATTCTTAGTGATGATAAATTTATTTTGTCATATTTTCTATGAATTACAATAGCTGAACTTTCTAAATGGCAAAAAACCAGCACACATCTTTTCAGATCCTAATAGTAATTATTATCCTCTTTTTGATTTTATCTACAGAGCTCTTTTTCTGTTCTAAGTCATCAGCAAATATCTACTTTATATGTAAACTGGTGGCTTATCTCGCTGCTTTGATTGTGAGAGAGCTATATAAAATCAGTACTTGTTCAAATGCTTTTTGATGCCAAACCAACAGCAGGATATTGATTTCAAAACAAGAATGATTCAGTCTGTTTTTATTGCACAGAATCAGGAGAATGCAGTGAACCAAGGTCCTAGTCTCAATATTTATTAAGTAGAGTGATCCCTACACAGAGTGCAGGCAGCTATAGGTGGCTGATCAATGTTCCTGCTTTTATTTTCTGGCTGCTGCTAATTTATTAAAGAGAAAGCCACATATTTTCCAGCAGTAATCTGCTTTAGATCACCATTTTACTGTTAGCATAGTCTCTCTCTTACTCTCTCTCTCTGTGTATGTGTGTGTGGTGCAAATGAAGATATGTGATAATAGTGAAGGTCATGGGTGTAGATTTAGCGTGGACAGAGGGTTAGCGCTGCACCAGTCCAGCGGACCGAGGTTCTGTGCAGCCGTGTGAGGACCTCAGGGGAAGGAGGCGTGTGTGGATCGACCGGTGCGAGCCCTCCACCTGGACTCAAGTCCGCGCTGAGCCGCTAAAAGCACCTGCACTGGGTCTGGAAGTGGACCTGTCTGGACTGATCATCGGGCATCGTGATCCCCAGTGGGCCTGTAACTTTGGGCCGGTCTGGAAAGGGACCGGTTGCGATCTGAGCTGAGCGCCTTCTGCTGTTGCGGTCATGTAATGACCCCAAAAATCTTGACCCCGATTATAAGACGATCCTGCATTTTTACATTATTTTTAACAAAGAAAACATCTTAAATTCGAAACAATACAGTACTCAAACTCTCTTTTCAGAAAAACTTAAAAGTTGAGATGATGAGTAGGATGCTGTTTCTAATCTCCACCTAATTATACTCTTCACTTTCAGTGTTTGTAGGTGAGGTGATTATATCTGATACAGATTCAGGTATGAATTTGGGTTCAGATGCCATTATTTTCTTCCTGGTGTACACCTGGAGCCTCGATGGACCAGTTTTCTGGGAGAGGCGACTGGTCGTCTCTATAGTTGAGTCCCTAAAGCAGCTGGATCAGCTCCAAGCTACCAAACAGCCTCCCAGCTGGTCTCAAACTGAAGGAGAGGCTTGACCGTCATTTAAAAATCCCCCTTATTTTACATACATATTTATTGTACATCAAAAAAAATCAAACATCCCTGTGAAAATGGGCGTGCCAGGCGTAATGTGTGTGTTTGAAAGAAAGAGTTCAGAAAATGAATTATTTGTTTCCCAGAGGCCAAACGGTTCGACGCACTCGATGATTTCTGGAGAATTAATCAAGGTGAGTTTGAAGTGATTCGAGCCGTAATCAACCTTTGCCAATCAGTTTAATCTGGTCCCACCCAAACTAATCAGGCGCAGGCAAACGCAGCCCCCCCCTCAAAACGCCTCACAATCGGGGCTTTTCACCGAGTTTTTCTTCCAAAGATGAATTGACTACCACTTCGTGCAATTAAAGGTCACATGGAAGTGATGAGTCACTTCAAAAATCAACATCTGAAAACCAAAAGATCCATCATCAGTCATCCCGTGTTCACAGCAAAGGTCCACCAATTATAGAGCTCGAGAGTATTGATAGCCTCACCTCTACCTATTCCTAGGTGACTCATTAGTCACAGAAGTAATGATATGTCATAAAAGTGCAATCAGCGGCTCTGGATATGAGTGATGACTGTGCAGACGTGCTGGATGTATTATAGTACACACCTGATTGGGGAAGATTTGCTATTTGCAGAAGGAGCACAAAAAAAAGCCTGTCTTTGTTTTTACCCCCCCAGAAAAAAAGAAAAAGCACATCCTGCTGCTTAGAGTTACCCTCAACACTCACCAAAGCATGTTTATTTATTACAGCTATCGGAGAAGTCATAACCACCATGTTGCTTGTTTCATCAAACCTTTATCATCCTTACACCAGACTCATTATGGGTGCAGAGAAGGCATAATAAAACGTGACTTAATCAAAACCAAGCAGGCCTCCAAGAAATTGGCTCTCCCACAGCTGCCTGCGAGCGGCGCTTGGGCAGCGGCCACTGCTGCGCTTAACCTCATCAAGGTTTTTCATTTAGGTGATGGAGGACACAGACGCTGAGGCGGGCAAACTGTTAGGGAAGGGAGGGCTGTTTGTTATTCCTAATTTATGCTCGGCGAAATGAGTCAACAGTTTAGGGATAATTACAATAGCGCATTTCATTACGCGCCGTGTTCTCGTTCTGTATTAAAAGCCAAGCGAGTGTAATTGTTTTGAACGTTTCCGGGGCTCTTTTTCTTTTGAAGTTTCGGTCAGTTGAATTTGAAAACAGAACCTGATATCTTTTAGGAGGAAAACAAGCCAGGCTGAAAACTCCAGTAAAAAGCTCCACATTTCCCTGCTCAGAAAAAAAAAAAGAAGAAGCAAGATTCAGTTTTAAAGTTTGAGCAGAAGACATTTGTAGTTTTTTTCCCCTTTTTTATGCCTGGGTTAAAGTCGTCCCTGAAAGCTTTTCCAAAGTGATGTGTAAGTGTCTGATTCTGTAATGGGGTATGCCATGGAAATGTTTCCATGGTAACATGGCAAATGCATTAGAAGAGCTCAGTGCTGCTCTCTGGGGAGTATCTGCACAGCTTCTGCTTACTGGGAAATGATGATAATAGTGCAGAATGTTGGATAAAACTCAACCGGGGGAACTAATCCCCTTCATTTTGCAAAGAAAGAAGATGAAGCACATCTGCTTCTTTGCAAAAAAAAAAAGTCTTTATCTCACTAGCTTCTGCACTACAGTATGTATAATCATGTAAACATGCATGTACTCGGTGGGAAGAAGGAAAGCTTCAAGAAAAATAGGACGCAGAAGCTATGCTGCCCAGAACTCTTATATGTAAATTAACTTGTAGCAGAGCCTTTTTTTGTGCTTAAACAGTTCAGATGGTTAACAAAAGAGTCAGCAACAGATTATATGTTAAAGTTTGTAGGCACGCTGTAAAAAAAATGTAATTTTTACAGTAGAAAACTGGCAGCTGTGGTTGCCAGAATAATTCTGTAACAAATACTGTGCACATGTAAAAAATCTTACTGAACAAATCATAATTAGATGAAATAATACCAGTGTTGGGAACGTTACTTTAAAAAAGTAATTAGTTATAGTTACTCACTACTTGTTCCAAAAAGTAACTGAGTTAGGTACAGAATTACTTTATAACAAAAGTAACTAGTTACAGGAAAAATAATTTTTGCGTTACTATTTTTAAAAAAAAGTTGTGGTATATCAAAGAATTAGGATTTTTTTGAGCAGTTTTATGAGTAAATTTAAAAGAAACAGAAACTCCTGGACTTAATGACACCTCACAAACACATTCTGGTCTTTTAACTCAATCAGGTTGAAGTAGTGGATAAATCTCCACTTTGACGATGACAACTTATCATCCTAATGCTCCAGACTACCCTGCTCCATCGCTGGCGTTTGTGTGTTTGTGCATGGGGACGGTGCGTTCAGAGTACACAGTTTATTTCATCAATACCGTAATAGTCTGGTTATCGTTTGTTCTCAGACTATGCTTGGAAGTTGAGACGCTGTCCTTTTCTGCTTTGTGTGAAAACAGCGAGAGGCGCGTGAGAACAGCTGATGGGGAAACGGGGCGGACAGAGAGCAGGAAACAGCTCTGTTTGGTTGTTTTTAACAGTTTTAGACTGTTTTTGGTGCGGCTACAGCCGACAGCAGCTCTTATTGTTCTAAATAAAGCTCAGAGGATTGAACCTACGGACGCATTGTTGGAGAGAACATTATAAAAGTAACGCACCACATTTCACGCTCTGTAACGGAAACGCCGTTCTCATGACGGAAACGGTAACTAATTAGATTAGTCCGTTACCGATAAAAGAACGGAGTTACCTAACGCCGTTACTTTAAACGGCGTTATTCCCAACACTGAATAATACAGATGAAAAGCCAAAGGAGACAGAGCCTTTTCATCTGTACTACTGTGGTAAACACGGTTTGATCAGTAAACATGTTTACGGTTCACAGTATTTTTTACTGAATTTTTCTGGCAACCACAGCTGCCAGTTTTTTACTGTAAAAATAAAAATAAAATTTTTACAGTGTAACTTTTTAAACAACTTCAGTTTGGAGAAACAGATTAGCTCTGGCCAAGTTAACAAGCTAACAGGAAGTGGGGTTAGAACTAAAGTAGGTTATTATTGTCTTAACACAACGATAATCTCAAACATTTATTAGTGATTCATGCAGAAATTAGTTTATGAATAGGGGTGGGAATTGATAAATGTTTGAATCCTTGAAATAGGAAGTGCAGATTAAAGCGGTCCTGTAACGCTGGTCCCAGTCCAGACTGGCATACAGTTACCATCACCAGCAAAATACCTGATGGCCGGTCCAGTCCGGTCCACATTCAGACCCAGAGCAGGTACCATCGGTGTAAGCAGCTCGGCGCGGACCGCGAGGTTGATCCAGACATGTAGACTCCTCCTTACCCTGGACATAGGTCCGTCCGTGCACATCAGCACAGCACCTGGTCCGCTGGGCTGCATGTATTATTGGAGGGGATGCAGAGCTCTTTTTTAGCCTTGGATCGAGTTATTGGTGGGGACAATTCAGTCAGTGCGTTTACATGCACATCTAAGTCGAGCTAGATCGGTCTATCGAACTTTATCCTAGTTTACGTACATGTCTGTTAGAAAACCAAACTCTTAAATGAAGTTCGCTCCACTCCGCTACAATAGGGGGCGACATGCGTCCTTTCCTGTCGGTGTTCTGCTGGTTGTTCTCTTAGCGTTTAAAAACTCTTGTTTTAAATGCTAAACTCTTGTTTTAAACGCTTCTATCGGTCACGAATTTGATCGGGCGTCTTCGTGTACCAAGCGCTGGCAAGCTGTCCGTTTGTTTTTGCTGCTATTGTCTTTTACCGCTACTGATTTGTTTGTATTGCCACTTCTGCGATCTTGTCACTCCCAGAGGAGGAGCGCCCAGCCGGCGCTAGCTCGACTAAGCTGTTTACATGCAGGAGGAAATTGAGCTCCAACCACATTATCTGGGTGCTTTAGCTCGATTAGATCCAGTTCACCTTCAGCCGGACTAACGTGTTTACATGCAGTTTTAAAAGCCGACTTGAGTCGATTTAAGGAAAATATTCGGTGGGGACACATCGCCTCTGCCCATGTAAAATACGTCCATGGTTCAAACCCCAGCCTGGCCTTGTGCCAAAGTAGGGCTGGGCGATTAATCGAAAATAACCAAATTTTATAACTCTAATCAATGTCATTTTGCTCATAATCGTATGTTTGATATTTTAAATAATGAAAAGAAGCGAGTAGGTTCCGGATGTCCGTGTCCCTTTAAGAAGCTGTGACACAACTCAACTAGTCCGTGTCACATGCTAGTCACGTGACTCCTCCTCCTATACTTTGCAGGAAATTTTAGTCTATAGAGCAATTATGCTGCTACAGTTTTGAGCATACAGATAGTTATCGTCCATTAATCGTTATCGAGCTCTCCTCAATAAATCGTGATATTGATTTGAGGTAATATCGCCCAGCCCTATGTCAAAAGTATCCTTGAACAGGATACCGAACCTCCGCCAGCCTCCTGGACGCCACCAAAAATGGCTGCGCTCTGCTCCCTCAGGGACGGGTCAAATGCAGAGAATAAATTCCACTACGGTGTAATGAGGTATAAACGCAAGTGGCCACAAATTCCCCTTTCCCTCTATCAGGAGTGTCATGGTCAATTCTGCCTCTCAGTCCAATTCCTTATCAATTCCTGAGTACGTTCTACGAAGTCTTCTGCACCATGAGTAACCAGGGTGCGATTTGTCAGGGGGGGAAGTGTGGATTTACCCTCACCCCCCACCCCCCTCTGCAACATGAGCAGGGGAGGGGACATCTGTGTGGTTCAGACAGAACCAGCACTGGGTTGGGATACATCTCTTTCCGTTTATTTACAGATGTAGTTCTTACCTTATTGTTCAAAAATGTTTTTTTTTCTAATATATTTAGCTGGTATTAATTATTTGATGTTAAAGAACATCATCACTGTGTGCAGGTGAGATGGCCCACCTCTCTACTGAGCAGTCTCCAGAAACACAACATGGTGGCGCTGCTAAACGGGATATTTTGCCCTTTAATTTTGAACAACATATGCACTTTATTCTAGATACACCCACTAATAAACTTTAACTCTTCTAGTTTCAGTATTCTTCACACTGAAGCTGCTCTAAGAGCTACTATATTAACCTGAACTATTCTTTAACCAAGCCTCTTAAAAAGTAAAATCATAAATGTTTTAATAGCAACCGTTTGTGTTTTTAAACTTTCATCAAATTCTCAATAATGTTCCTAATCCATCTGTTGCATATTTATTCAAAAACACTGGAAATACTCAAAGTCAAAATGTTTTAGCATAATTTTCACATAGTGGTTGTCAGACTTGACAAACTCCCTCCCTCCGTGCCTGGCGGGCACGCCGTTGCTCTTTTTGCCGGTGTTGATTTCCACACACGTGTTGTTGAATGTTAGATTCCAGCAGCTTAAAGACCGCAGCTTTGAATGAGATCACCACTGTGCATAAATTACCTCCATGGTGAGTATTAGAGGGGTAGAAGTAACTGAAGACTGAAACTCTTTGGAGTTGAAAATGTCACATTAATTTCAAACACATTACCCCCTGCCGGAAGACTTAATGAGGAAGCCCATTAGAATGTCATACCTGCTTACTTGTGAATTCTGTAGAAAGTTGATTTGATGTGTCTGAGCCAATTACACAAAGTCTTTGTGATAAGAAACTGCTCAGTGGACCTGAACCCCCGGTTCTACTTGAGGAGCACTTCAATATTTTATACACGGCTGTGCTTTGAATAATTTTGAGGCAGGAATTTGTCTTTTTTAAGGCACTTTACCCCCCTCTAGCACCACCACCATCTCTACCAGCTTAATGTTTTGTCTTTGACGTCATCGTCCAAAGTGTGTGCGACTGATACTAAGTTTTAAAAAATCTGTTTTAAGGCCTTTAAATATAAATCCGATGAGGAAAAGGACAAGGAACCATTAAAAGGTTGATATAATTCCTGATGAATGCTATGAAAAGTTTGATTTTAGTTTGGTTTCCTCCTCTTTGTTTATTGCACTCACCATAATTAGTGGCATATTTTGAGTTTAAAAAAAGATAAAATGAGCCAAGCTGCCTTTGTCATGATCAAACCCTAAAAGCCCTAAAGGCTTTTTATACAGAGGTGCACATAACCAGTCCGCCATGCACACCAGATATCATGGCTTCATGGTCCTGATTGCACAAACCAGGATCTTTACATCCAGACCCCCCCCCCCCCCCCCCCTCCAGTTGTACCTTAGACTGCCCACAATTAAAGGCCACTCTGAAATGTTAAGTTTGATCACACAGCACAATGCCACAACTTTTGAGAGTGTGCAATTAGTACTTTCTATTTCTCTACCATATGCTGTCTCCAAAGATGTTTCAGAGAATTTGGCAGTACATGCAACTACGGATGGGTAACTTTCACCTTTGAATCGATTAGGTTCCAATTCTTGGTACCTACGAATCAATACCGGTACTTAACGGTACCAGTTTTCGATACTTTTTGAGTGTTTAATAATTAAATAAATCACTTTTTATATTAAAAATATTTATTTCTCAATATATAACAAGAAGTAACAAAAATCATGATAAATAACAATAAAACTGTTTGTATTTTATCATAGTCTTGTACAAAAGGAAAAAGGCTGAACGCCCTGAACTAATTGATGCAACCATCGTTTTCACCGATGGGAGACGAGAGAGAGAGAGATACGTTGCGCATTTAGCAGTCAGCTGTGGCCGAAGCACGCTGAAGCTATGGGTGCAGTCGGATTTTATGCGTCATTATCGGACCACCGGTTCAAATCGGTGAATCTCCACATCCCTAATGGACAGGTACCAAAACAAAGCACCGTTTCAGATCACGTGAGTTGGTCCAAGTTCGGTACCATGGAATTCGGTCGGTTCTTTAAAAAGTACCGTATGCGGTACCCATCCCTACATGCAACCGGCCTAACAACTGCAGACCACGTGTAACCACCAGCCCAGGACCTACATATACATATACCTACACATACATATGGCAGCCTCGCTTCTGTCAGACTGCCCCAGGGCAGCTGTGGCTACAGACGTCTGTCATAGTTTACCACCACCGGTGAAAATGACTGTGTGAATGAATAATGCAACACTGTAAAGCGTCTTTGAGTGACCTAAAAAGTGCTAAATAAAACTGATGCATTATTATTATTATTATATCCAGCCTGTTCACCTCCATGATCATCTGAGACCAGCCACCTGCAGCAACAATCTGTTTGCAGAACCAAACTCAATGCAACAGAGATGTGTTGAACTGCATAGGCAAATGATGGCTACGTTAGATACTGACTGGTTTTCTGGTAGTGATGGGATTCACGGCTCTTTGCAGGGAGTCATTCACGTCAAAGAGCTGTTCAAAACACTGGCTTGTTTATGGTTTTTTGCAATATTTTAAAAAAGAAATGTCAAGTGGAACTGTGTTTGGGGACACTGTTTGTTGCAACACCTACGTGTGCATCACTAATTATCTTCCCTGATAGAACGGGTTCATGTTGCTATGCTCACTGATGTAGTTTTAAATAGTTCTGTTCCAGCCAGCAACTTAGTGTCGTTGAATATCGCCCCCTGGCCTGAAACGTCACAGTAATACATAGAAGTGAACGGTTCTTTACAAGGACTGGGTTCTCCTCGTTCACAATGAAGAGCCGTTCAAAAGATTCGACTTGTTCATGAACGTCACATCTTTATTTTCTGGCCACCCAGTAAAGCAAAACGGCACATTTCAGAGTGGCCTTTTAATGTGAGGTGGGACGGATTATCTGGGCACAGGAGAAGTGCTCACTAACAGATTTAGACAGATTTGTGAAGAATATTTGACATTAATGGGTCTTTTGTGTATATACATAGTCAATGTTTCAGGCCTTTGAGTTCAGCTTATGTAAAATTCTCAAACTGATATAAAAATTCTCCACATTTCAAAAAAGAAACTTTTTTTAAATGTAAAAGCAATATTTTGTTTCAATTTTTAAGTGTTAATTTTTAATTAAGTTTAATTAGCTTGCTCGCTATTTTGTTGATCGGCCAGCTGTTCAACATTAAAAAAACATTTTATCCTTATTTCATGGATCAGGTAGATTTTTTGTCCCTATGAAAATGATATTAAAAGGTGATAAAACTGTCCCTTTAAATTGTTAAAGTTGCAGATTTGTGATTTAGGACAAATATGGACTTACAGCCCTAAACATTGCACTGTTTTCCTTGTCCGTTAATGAAGTATTTTAAAGTGCCGATGACATCGGTTTCCATGTTTTCTGACTTATCTATCATGTTGCAACGTTGAGTTCTCACCTTAAACCTGCCAGAAAGAGCAAAAAACGGCGTCCATCTGTCTCCTAGTACAGCCAGTGAGAAGCTCTTCCAGATTTCAGACCCAGGTTTCAAACAGTTTTTTTCACTCCAGCCCGCTATGAGGTCATAGTGATCCGGACTTGCTTATATGGTAAATTCTCCTCCCACATGCACGTTCACGACAACTGGAGCGAGGCAGTGCCGCCGCCATTGCCCATAGACCGTGTAGTGTTTAGTTTCAGTTTCGTTTCTCTTTCACGCGACGGCACTGCCCCCTGCTGCAGCAGAAGTGTCAGGCTGCCAAATAAGGAGAAACCCAGCAGAACCGGAAGGCGGCGCTTTCTTCTGATCTCTGAGTTGCTTGTTAGGAAATAATTACAGCGTATTTTGAGTTATAATGGTGCAACGCTAATCTAGAGGCATAAAAGATTACACCTGTTTAATATAAAGTGATTTAAATATGGAGTCACAGGCACTTTAAAAAGAAACACAACAAAGCTTTATCTTTTTGTTTTTCTGCTAACATGATTTAATCTTGTTTTAAACTTCATGGTTGCACAAGGTGTTATTTTAATTATGGACCTATCATAAAACTGTATTTTATGCAGCAGAATAAAAGTTTGTTTTGATGACTAATAATTCTGATATAGACTCAAAAGATATGACAATGGTAAATTATCATACAGTATTCCAAAGTTGCATTTAAATTGATAGGAAATATTTTTACTCAACTGTAAAAAAAAAATGGCTCAAAAATTCAGAACCTGAAAAAATCTGTAATTTTAAAATACTAGTTGTGTCAAAGCTCTTATTCTTTCTAATGCAGAATGAGACTTGCACACTTTTTAACTCTCCTAATTCTTTTTTTTTAAGTACACAGTCACAAAAAAGAATAATAAAATATTTCATAAAATCAGAACTTGGAAAGATTTGGTCAAAGAGGTTTTTTTTCTTCTCTTAAGTCAGGTTGTCCTGACTTTCTGACTTGTGGGCAAAAGAAAAGTTTTGAGTTGTGTTTGATAGTAGAAATTCTGTTAAATGGGCTCTGCTGTTGGTTTCACTCCCCTGTGAAAGTTTCTTATAGATCACTCATTGCTGCCTGCTGCAGGTCATATACTGACTGCTCATAACTATATCACATGCACCTGCACACACAATGTGCAGTCACATTTATTTAATTATTTTATAAAGAAAAAAAGGTTTATCTGTATTTATGTTGCTGCATTTCAGTTAAAAACGAATGAGGATCCTGGCAGGAATTCATGTTTCCTGGTTTTTTCTGAAGTGAACATGAGTGTGGAGTGTGCCACCAGGGGGCAGTGTAGTGTGGGTTTGCCAGGCGGAGGCGACCTTCTTGATAACGCGTTGCAGCTTCTCCTCACACAATAAAGCGAGGCTGCATCAAACCACAGCTAACTGCCTCTCGCCTCATCGTTCCACCTGTTATCTCAGGATATTTCTTCTGATGCGCCCCCTACACTGGACCCGTAACACATCCATTTTAAAACCAATGCTCCAAAATTAAGTTGGTCTGTTTATTTCAACAAGAGTTTTTAACAATCCAAGGTAAATCCTAATTTATGTGAAAGCCATGCTTCAAGTCATTTTCATTGGAAATGTGATGAGCAGGTAATATCTTGCCTGCGGTAGGTCGGTGGCTTGGAACAACCTCAGTAGACCCTGTGCACGATAAAATGCTAATTTCCGGGTTGTTTACCGGAGGTTAGCGCAGCAGTTTCCGGTTAGCATTCTACGACCCACAAGCTAATGGCTTCCACGAAAAAGAAAGTGATCTCGGCTAAAACTACCACAAAATTTCAACGTACTGACGGTGGAGGGGGTAGTTGCCACTGTTGTGTACCATTGTGTAGTGCTTCCAATCGATTTAAGAGCTTGTTGAGCTTCCCTCGCCTTCCAAAACAGGCTAATCTGCGCAAAGCATGGGGGTCGCTTAGAAGTGTTGGGTTAGTAGTCACATCAAACACCAGGGTGTGTAGTCGGCACTTTGACAGTTTGCATATCAGAACTTTGCCAAATGGTAAGCGGAGCCTTTTGTCAAACGCCGTTGCCACATTGTTCCAGTGGAGCAACTATGGAGAAGCCAAGTGTAAGCGAACCGGAGTATGGGAACGTCGCCCCCGGCCGATCCAGAATGACGCGGCGCTGCTGGAAGAGGACATTCCCGCTGCGCCAGGGAGTCCCTTGGCTGTTGACGTGGAGCATCCACATGAAGTCCCTACTCCTGTACCAGAAGACCACAAAAATTTGAACCCCTTTCCCCGTTTACTTTGTGGAGCAGATGAAAACTCATTTACAATGCGATGAACATTGTCCATTGAAATTGTCTGTAAATTTCCAAGACATCTTGAGAAGTACAGGTCACTACAGGCTCCATCCATATTGATAGCGCTGTGGCGACAACAGGAACTGCATGCGCAAGCCAAGGCTTAGAAACCGGAAGTAGCATTTGCTAACGTGCACAGGGTCTACTGTATTGGTGAAATGGGGACTACAGTGGACCCCCTGGAAACAATTAGATCAGATTACTAATTTTTGCCAGTTGCTGCTGAAATTTGTGAGGTTGTGCTGAGTGGATCTGGTGCTGAACCCCTAAGGAGAACACCCGGATGACGTCCCTTAAATCCTAATGGAAGGAGAACTAAATTGTCACGGTTTGTGTTGAGTAGGACCCAGGAGGGGAAGCAGAGTGAGGAGGTAGCAGGTGAACTCAAAACAGCTTTATTGCTAAAAGAACTAAATAACAGAACTAGGGCAAAATCAGGGTAACAACCAGGAAAGAACAGGAGGAACCAACAGGGAGTTAACTTACCTCAACAGTACTTAAAGGGAGGGAGATACACCTGTGGAGGATCAGTGCAGGGAGACAGGAGGAAGAACACAGACAAACACAAGGAGGACAAAACTAGCAAAACAGAACACAAAGTGGGCGGGACTAGACATAAATATTTCACCATGCTAGCAATAATGGAAGAATACAGCTGTTATGCTAAAATCTAGGTAATAGTGAGTGTTTTACGTTCAGGTGGTGTGAGGAATTAATTATTTTAATTAACTTTTCATTGTAATTAGCGAAGCACAGATTCTGGTTTCGACGAAAAATACCAATTTACCCATTCCTATACAGCTCTGACCTGCTGATAGCAGTTTTGCTGATTCAGTTTTTCAAAGAACTAAAATAACAGGACAGATTTTAGTTTATGTTTTTATAATTTTCTAATTAACGTGAATATTATGATTCTGGAAGTTTAAAACTACCACATGGAAGATCTGTTATTGCTAGCATGAATTAGGACTTAGTGACTGTGAGTTGATGGACCAGGAAAAAGGTCTGATTTATGATGGCTGATGGTGCCTTTACTGACCAAAGGAAGCAAAAAATCACAGATTTCCATCAGATTAGCTGATCACTGTGAATTATTTATTTATTTTTGATTTATTTTTTCTGATTTTAATAGGAAGAATTTGTTCCACAATCAAATTATATTTTCACGTCATCAGTTTGAACAAATGTAATTTGTTCTCAGGGGGTTACTGATCAGACTGACAAGCTAACAGCTAGCTGGAGTGGATTGCTGCAGTACACAAAACTAATGTTCAAATTTTAGCAGAACCTGATTAGAACACTCATTTATGCTATCAATTTATAGTTATTCCAGCAGAAATATAAATTTTTTAAACCAGGAAATGATCAAATTTAAGGCTAGAATACACCGGACACGTCGGCGACACGCCACGTCGTGGCTGAAGCGTTATTTTGATTTAAAACCATTCTAGTCCATCAGATCACTCACACAGAGCTCGCCACAACGCGTCCCAGAAACGCAAGACGCCACCAGCCCGCTAAAGATTCGCAGCAGTTTAAAAAGGAGCGCCAGTCGCAGCTGTGCGCGTGTGTCACGACATGTTGAGTACTTTCTGACACCGACGTTACGACGCAGGACGGCTCCTATTACGGCATACAGAAATAAACCGCCACAAACATTACGGCACACATAAACAACAGCTCCATTAAATAGCTTACTGACCCATTTTGAAAGAATTAGAATTAGATTCCCACAACACACGACGGCAGCTCTGATCACATATAAACAAAGAATTCACTTCCAGTTTTCAAATCCCGCGTGTGATGTGACTATTGCGCGATTTTTGAACCAGCGTCCTACGGCGCGCTGTGTCAGGAGCACGTCTTGTGTGAGTACAAGACTCGCCAAGACCGCAGCCAGGAGGTGGCGCATCGCCAAGGTATCAGGTGTATTCCAGCCTTTACAGTGCAACATAGAGGCGCACATTTTCCCTGCAAATAACCACAGATATCTATATCGATACTGAGACCATCCAAAGAAAGGAAAATACATTTTCACATCCTTACCACAAAAACTCACTTAAAAAACCATACCATTTAGAAAACACTACCACATTATTTTTATTTTGTTCATCTTCCTGTAGGTCAGTGTTTCTCAACAGGGGCTGTAGCGCCCCCCAGGGGGCGTTGAGACCACATAGGGGGCGGTGGAAGTCTTTGGGCCCTGAAGGGGGCGTGTGCATGCTAAAGGGGGGCGCTGATGAAAGAGGATTTCAACCACACTCCAGATCGTTAGTATAGGTGGGAGATAAACTGGGGGGGGGGGGGGGGGGCAGTAAGGGCTTTCAATATACCTTTGGGGGGCGTTCGGTTGAAAAAGGTTGAGAAACACTGCTGTAGGTGATTAATATAAGGATCAGCTGGAATCACTCTGACTTCAACCTATGACCTGAAAAACCACATTTTCGTGCATGTTTACAATGACTTATAGTGACAAGTGGCCTAGTTGTGCTTAAACTCTACCGCAGTCATTTTTATTTTGTCAGCACTCTCACCGTCGGAGTCTGTCTCTCTGTGGACGCGGTGCATTTCACTTCCTGCTCAGACACGTAGCGGGAGTGCTGGGACGAACACAGGATGAGTGACTAAGAAAACAATTCCCCTGGATGTGCCTGTTGCCTCGCTCTTCCCCTCTCCCCCTGCGTCTCTCCGGGGCTGAATCGTATTTCTTCTTCTTCCCTCCGATGTCTTTCTGTCACATATACAGTAGGTGCATGTTGCACACGTACGCATCACTCCTCTGACACACACACACACGCTGACAAATTTCCCCCCCTTCAGCCAAAAAGTCGATAAATAAATGCATTGTCTCTTCACTTTCTGCTGTTGGCATCAGCCTGTCTAAATTGTCTGAGAAGGCAGTGGAGTGTGAAATTGAGTTCAGAACTGTACGCCGTGCGAGGTGGCACAAGATGAGCGTATGTTTGCTTATTTATTCAGATCGCAGCAGCGTTCAGGCGCAGTTTTTGCAAGGGAGGGTCAGTTAAACACGTTGGGGCGATGCAGGAAATCTGACAAGTTTAACGGAAGAAGCTTAGGCGATAGGTTATTCATCAAAGGGATAAATGAAGCTTTAAAGTGAAAATGTGCAGTCAGAGTCCACAAAGTTCTTTCTTCTTTTTTTTTCCCTGCAGTCCCTGGGTGCTCTGAACCAGGACGACTTCTTTCTGACAGTCACAATCATTGCTCTAAATGTCACCGAAGCCTGGTAGTTGCATGTAAAGCAAAAAGCAAAGAAAAAAAAGGTAATTTCACTCGAATCAGTAGGCAGAGATTGAATAACTTCACAGAGATTTGCTCCCTTCTATTTTTGAAAAGATGAATTTCTTATCCCCCCTCTAAAAGCCAAAAGGTTCATGCAAGAATAATAGCACCTGCCCACACTAATTTGCCAAGAACAAATGATTTTGCTGGAGAACTTTTCGTGCCGCCTTCCGGAGGTTTAATCGGAGGTATTACGCAAACCTTCGCTTTCTCAGCTCTTATTTTTTTTCTTTCTCACCGTTCAGTGATGAATGTGTTGTTCTGCGATGATGTATGTTTATAGATTGTCGAGGATAACTGCTGTTTTGAAGAGTTATGGCTTCCCATTGCATTAAAAGAAAGTGCCTGTCTGAAAATCATTCAGGGATTTCAAGTTTGTCTCTGAATTTCACTTGAATATAACACATGATGAATGTGCATTTATTTAAACACACACACCTACTAACTTTGTTCACTTTTCTTCATGTCACTGCAGCTCATTTTTCCTGCCGTAGTTTAAGATGAGTGCTGCGGTGGCAGCAGTGTCCTTGACCGTCCTCCAGAATCACACGCACGGAGGTCAGAGGCTTTTATTTTAGAGCAACAGAAAAAGGAATGGCAGCATAAATTCTATCAAAGTTTCTGCCACCTCAGCATTACCGTTAGGAAATAGTCACCATCTTTCACAAAACTCCCATCTATCTGAAGAAATACATGTTGTTTTTGATGATTATATGTGATCATTACATTCCAAGTTGAGTCTAAACATGCAGAATACACATTTATATTATCATAAATAATTTATAGACATGTCTGAATAAAGTGATTACAAGTTTTGGGTGTTAAAAAAAAACTGGTGCAATGCTAATGATAGGAACAAGCATAGCTAACGGTGGTGGTGCGAACTGCAGTATTTTCATAAACAGTAGATGTCCAGTTTCACAGCCACTCACTTCCAGGCTTCGTAGTCAATGAAGGACCCAATATACGCAGTCAACGTAGGCTGGGTGGGACAGACCCTGAATTTGTACATGGCTGATGTCATTGCAATCCGAGCATTAACTATAGGTGCCGTGCTGGCAGGAATAGTTGAAAACTAACCAAATAATCTACAGTTTTCCAGTTTTGCAGCGATGGTTGACTCATGTTGGGCCCTTGGATGCGCTAACCACCAAGGGCAAGTTAAAGACGGAGCCTTTTGCATTCCTATTCAGATTATTCAATTAAACGAGGTTGAATCATGATGATGAAAACCACGCATTGAAACTTGGTAACTTCAGGTGAACATGTCAATGTCACATTCATTTATATAGCACATTTACTGGGGCAGAAGTGCTGTAGCCAAAGTGCTTTACATAACCTTTTTAAATAGTATTGTTAGCTGACTGCGAACAAGTGAAATTTAAGCTGGTCAGCGCAGGCTGCAGTCTGTGCGTAATGACAAACTGCGTGATCAATACTGAGCAGTGGATATAACACTGGTGTACAAAGAAGTGTATTGTAGAAAGGAAATGGTACACACGCATTATATTTGGTACTTGCATCTGCATATAGTTTATGTACAACCCTGCTTATGGTTTTGCTGCCATAATCTGAACAGCATAGCAGACTCACCCTGTCCTTACTGTGGCAGGGTGGAGTCAACCTACTCCACCCACTGCCATATTGGGCCTGATTGGCTTATCAGCCTCAGGTGTGAACCTCCTATAAAAGCCCAGTCAGATGAGAAGCAAGGAGAAATCACTGACTCGGTCTACATGCTAACTGGTTGTCCTGACAGGCCGTAGGGGAGTGGGGTTGTGGTCGCCTCAGCTCCCCTGGTGCATCTGCAGAGGTCCTGTCTCCAGGGAAACGAAATCCCATTGCCCCACTTGGCGAGGTGGTTGGCAAAACGTCAGGAGGAGGCCCGACCCTGATTTGGGATGGAGGGCCAGTGGCGACAGTCACTCTTACAAGTGACCCCCACGGAGCGCGGTGGTCCGCCCTGTCGGCTCCTCTGGGCTGGGAGCAGGAGGAGAGAAGGACTTGCAGCGTGAACCAGGAGGATGAAAGAGACAGTACAGTGCTCCGGAGAGCAGCCCTCCAGGACTGGTTTCAACATTTTCCGTGTTAAAAATGTTGTTTTTAATGGTTTTTATCAATGTGTTAAAATGATTGTTCTTTGTCATTGCAGTGGGGCTTCCAGTGGGCGTGGTGCTGGGCCTTCTGTCGCAGTGGCACCGGGTTTTGTGGTTTGTCGTGTCCTGTTTGGTTTGGTTATTCACTGTGTGTTTTGTGTTGCACGGGTGATCTGGGTGTTGGTGCCACTGCTTCAGCTGGCCTGGCCCACTGGTAAGTCCCCGCTGCAGAGGTTTTAGTTTAGATTTAGCTCATTTTAATTGTTTTTTTTTTTAGTTTAGCATCTTCATTGTTTTAATAAAAAATTTAATGTTTTTATGCGTTAATAAATGTTTTAACTGATGGAAACCACGGCTTCTAAACTTCTTGTTAAACAATGAACCTATGTGCTTTTAATGCGAGCAAAATGGTATTTCCTGGGGTGAAATTCCCCAGGTGGCGTTGGTTGTGTTTTAAAGGTATTTATTAGATTTGCTCGCTGCCGCCCTCTCCTGGTCACATTATGTTTAGTGTTAGCATTACGTCATCTCTTCTACCCACTGTCTATGGTTTCAGGGAGAGGTCACTTAGCTAATCTTTGAAAATGAGTCTCCCTTAACAAAAATCTATAAAACTCTCGCTATTTTAGCTACTAGCTTGCTGCTGAATATTTTTCATAGCCTATGCTAGCATAATAGGCTACTTACTTACCCTTTCAGTAACAGCAAAACAATCCCTTTGTGGTAAACTCCTCTGCAGAATCTCGGCCACAAATCAGGATTGAGTCCATTTATATCCCTCCAGTCTTTTGTACGCCTTCAGCTTATCTCTGAGGGAATGTCGATTAGGTAGTTGTATATGTCTGGATAGTGTAGATCTGGGAGTCCTGCACCATCTACCACCTGATCTGTTGTTTTAAAAATCACATCAGGAGCTATGGATCATTAACTTGTAATCTGTAAGGTTTAGTTGTGTATCGATTCTTCTTGTTGATAGCTCTGCTACATGCTCACTGTTTCCTACCAACACATGTCATAAACAAACCTGATCATCTAACATCCAGAGCTCTGTCTTCCATTCAGATCAAAACATCTGCTGTGAATCAGACCTAGCAAAAGCTGCTCTGTTTTGTTGCTTGGTTTAGTTGTAGAAGTTGAAATGTTGGGTTACAGGAGCCTGCTTTAATTCTAGTTCCCTTCTGTGAATTACAGCATGTTTTATTTTGGAAAAAAAAAATCTCAGTTCATATTTACATTTTCAAAGCTACCATCTAATTTTCTTGTACTTTGCACATTTGCATTAAACCAATCTATTCTTCATTCTGAAGCCGTCGCTAACATTGACAACATATTGTCACTGATGGTTTCTGTTCTGCATTTTCTATAAAAGTACTTTCACATTTGGTTATCACACAGGACATAATGTACTGAGTCACCGGGGCCATGACGGTGTCATCAGCTCTGCTGAGGAGGAGCATGGCCATATATCAAAATGAAATAAGAAAG
This sequence comes from Callopanchax toddi, assembly GCA_006937965.1. NCBI lineage: Eukaryota > Metazoa > Chordata > Actinopteri > Cyprinodontiformes > Nothobranchiidae > Callopanchax > Callopanchax toddi. The sequence goes on from SSNR01000016.1 coordinate 466,869, forward strand.
CTCATTTTATGTAAGTCACACCACCTCAAGCACTTATTAGCCTGTTATCTACTTTCAAGCATCTGCACCCATTAACTGAGTAAATACACAATTACTGTCATACTAATTAACATACCATTTGGTCCCGTCTTTAATTTTCAAAGAGCTACTATCGCCTATTCCACCATTACGATGACACATTAACTAACTGATTGCGTTTTGCACAACACAAGTCGTTTGCCCTTTTCTAAAATGCAAAGCCATTCTAATGTGCTTGGTAATGCAATTAGTTAAAAAGAAAAGTCAGGGCTTTGGTGCCTGCGCTTGCTAGATTGCCACAAACTGTCACACCGAATGGAGCATCTATTCATTTTGTTTTGCTCGGGGCTTGCTTTTGAGGCGTGAGCTGAAAAAGTGCAAAGCAGATAATGAAGACGAACTCTATCCCTTGCTCTTTAAGCACGTGGTGGTTTATAAAGTATCATTTTGATTGATCTCAGCGGAGCGCATCCTGAAAGTCGAGCAGTCTTTGTGGCGTCGGGGCAGCTTGTTTTTGGTGAAACGTGTGTGTCGAAGGAAATTTCACGACGTCGTGATTGAGGGGTGTCTGTAAGCAGTTACCAGTACATTCTTTCCAGCCACTTCCAGTGTTGCTACACTCCTAACTTTTTAATTTGCTACATTTAAAAGCCTAGTCTGGGTCTTTGACTCCCTGAAAGCCATAAGCCTCTCAGACATGTTGCCATTAAACCAGCGCCAGCCATCAACTTCCCTTGAAGTTTACTTGAATCAATATTTCAGCGCTGAATGGCAAGTTCGTCCTTAAACAAAAATAATTTTCCTTGACAACCTGGAGAAGCGTTAAGCCAGTTAGAGGAGCTTCGACCTCCTCAGAGCCCATTAAAAGTCTTTTAATGAGGAGAGAGTGGAAGGCTGAAGTAGACCTCCTGCTGGTTTTTGATACAATGCACTGTCACCTCATTAAATCCTGATGATGTTCAGTGGTATTCCAGGACTGCAGCGAGACCCATGTGTTACTCTGCGGATGCCAAGTCGCCTTGGGGGCCATGCTGGGGAGAGACGGGTACCAGCTGGACCTGGCACCGCAGCTGGGCTCTAGACGGTGATAATGGCGTCCCTGCTTCTTGTTCACATTACACGCTTTGTCACTAATAACTGCTTTGTAATGGCCTTTATGGGCTGCCATGAACTGGGCATTAAAGAGAGGCATGTGGCTGTTTTCGGAGAGCGTCTGGCTGGTAATTGTAAGGTTTTTAGTGAGACTTCTAAATGTAGTTGGCTGCCAAATTTTCATGAACTGTCCTAAATTTTGAGGTTAGTAAGGAAAGTTTGTTTGGTAGCATTTTCAAGCAAGTTGCTTTGACAGAAATCACTTTTAGTTTGTCAAATTTGAAATAGGCATGTGGACAATGATTGTTTTTTATGTATAATTTTTTAATTAAGTTTAGGTTTTTCTCAGTCTTCTTGTGTGTGCAGCTGTGGCCAAAGGTTTTGAGAATGACTCAAGTGTTGGTTTTTTACAAAGTTGGCTGCTTCAGTGTTTTAGAGCTTCCTGTTAGATATTTCTGTTAAACTGAAGTATAATTACATTGTTCAATTTGTTTCTAAGGCTTTTATTGTCAATTATATTTAGGGGTGGGAATTGATAAGTTTTTATCAATATCAATGCTATTATCAATCCAATTCCTTAACAATTCCTTTATCAATTCTTGAGTAATTGTTAAGCAAAAAAAAAAAAGTTCTACAGTCTTCTGCACCACAAGCAACCATGGTGTGATTTGAGTGTGTGTCTGTTTTAATTCTTTCTTTTAAAGTACTAGGATCAATTAAGTTATTGCTGTATAAAATAGGAATTACAGAGAGGTCCAACTGTTGATTAAATGTTTAAAGCGCTTGCCATAGTGGCGAGCGCATCAGAACAGCATGACGAGGTGAGGTCCAGAATCGGACAGACCTGGGTCACCCGGTACTGTGTCTAAACTCAAACCTGTGCAGAGCCTTCAGCCTCCTGAGTCGTCTCAAAGAGAGTGTGACTTGTGAAAAAGTGGAGTGGAGGACTCGGCGTTTGTTGCGAGTTCATCTGTAGACGCCGTTGTTCCATCAGGACCTCACCTCATTAAAGGCCTATTCATACTCCACGAGAAGAAAGAATTTTGTTCTCGCTGGGGGGCTCGCAAACCCAGTTCGGCAGCGCTAACGGCTTGTTCTTGTGCACATCAGCCGGGCCGAACTTTTTTCGGCAGGATGTCCGAGAACAACCGCTGTGATTGGTCAGAAAGGGAGGATGAGTGTGGTTACTGCGGGTAGCGGTTGACGTTTTTCTCCGGCGCTTGCTGTGCTGCTTTGTGCGGACGGACCGAGGAGTCCGAGTCACGGTCTGGATCGACCCGAGCTAGGAGGACCAGCGCGAACAGCAAGGGTTTGCGCCGGAGACCCGTATGCCACCGCTCCTCACGTAGCGAGGACGAATCGTTTTAAATTGCACACACACACACACACCTGATACGCACACCCATTTGATACGTCACTGAAGCAGTTCAACAGCTGAGTTCTCGGGGAGTATGAATGCTCCCTGCCAAAACGAACTTTTTTCTTGTTCTCGGCGCTCCCCAGCGAGAACAAATTTCTTTCTTCTCATGGAGTATGAATAGGCCTTAAGCCTCTCCGCTGCTCGCGCCGGGTTATTGTTCTGTCGGACCAGTGAGAGGTGGATAGAAGTCTAATTTCTCCGCAGGTGAAAGATTACTGACCAGCAACATTTGGGAAAACCAGAAACAAGAGAATCGTTAAGAAGAATTGATAAAGTTGGAGGTGTACAATTCCGATGGAATTGGTCAGTTGGAACCAGTTCTAAGTTGGAACCGGTTCTCGATTCCCACCCCTACTTATATCACAAGGATACTCCACCAGAAAGTGATTTTTTGTGTCTATTGTCATATTCTTCATAGTTAGATCAGTGGGCAAAATTTAATTTGTAACCAGCCCAGCTGTTTTCCTGATCTAGCAGTACTCCTTTAGCTTTAGCTTAGCGTAAAACACTGTAAGTGAATGGTAACAACTAGCATTGTGAGAAAAAAGTCCTTAAAACTCACTCAGTAGTGATACTAATTCTGGTTGGTGACCTTAATAATCATATCGAATGCAAGTGAAAATAAAAAGTAACACGAAGGACTTACAGGTACTATTTAAGACTCGGGACTACTTTATGACAAAGAACAGCTGTAAGCCTCCGCTGAAAGGTGCAAGAACATGACGCAGCGGCCCCATTCAAATTCTGACATGTTCTTACATACTCAGTGTTTGGAGTTTGTCAGAATGTGTGGGTTGTTGTGTCCACTAGCCTCTTGAAGATTAATTGCAAGTTCTTAATGGCATTAAGGTCTGGGGATGTTCCTACCCATAGAGCAAAAATGTAAACATTTGTTCATGAGTGACTTATTTCTAACTTTAGTCTTATGGCACAGTGCTCCATCATGCTGGAAAAGGCATTATTTATCACCAAACTGTTCTTGGATGGTTGAAAGGAGTTCCTCAGGGAGGATGTTTGGGTAGTTCTTGGGCATCTTTATTTATTCATGGCTGTTCTGAGGCTTAACTAGGAGTGAGTCCACTCTCTTGGCTGAAAAGCAACCCCACACATGAATAGTTTCAGGATGCTATATTGCTGGCATGACACAGGACTGATGAGAGCCCTCACTTTTTCTTTAGACAATCCTTTGCCCAGACACCCCAAACAATCAGAAAGGGGATAATCAGAGGAAAGGACTTAATCAGAGTCCAATACCTGGACCTTTAGCAGAATGTCAGTTTGTCTCTGATGTTTTTCTTGGAGATAAGTGGCTTATTTGCTGCCCTTCTTGACACCAAGCCATCCCCCTGTAAGTCTTCCTCTCACTGTGCTGATAGATGCACTGCTGCCATTCTGTTCTGCACTATAGGTGTCCTGATCTCACAGCTGAATCAGCTTTAGGAGACTATCATAGTGCTGCGGGACTTTCTTAGATGTCATGAAGTTTTCTTCACAAATGTGGTAAAAATGGGAGTTTCAAGGAATCAAGTTCATTTTCACGACAAAGATGGGACTTCATCTGTTCTGTCCTCGTAACATTCTGGAGTTTATGCAAACTGCCATCATAAAACTAAGGTTGTTCTGTGACAATGAATATTTGTGTCATTCTTAGGACTTTTGGACCAGGCTCCATGTTTGAGAGGTCCTGCGTACAGTATATATGTTTGAACACGACCAAACAATGGATGAATAAAACACAATTTCCAGTGTGAAGCATTTAACGAACGGAGAGAAAAAGAAGGCTTTTCGGTCTGTTTTGGCAGACAGTAAAATACTGTAAAATGTCTGAACTCTGCCAATTAAGAGGTTCGAAGCTCCAAGCAAAACCGTTACTGAAAGCAAGCATGAGCACATCACATCACTGTTATAAGCCTTTATTGTTTTTCTATTTGAATTAGTTTCTAAATGAAGCATTTAAAAATGCACTTGGTGTTTTATCCCAGGCTTGTATGTATTTTTTGCTGTTGATGCTGTTTTAATCACATTGAAGCGTGATTTAGGCTGAATACGGTAACAAAGCAGGGATCAGAACTGGAACAGGTTTTATTTTTTTATTTCTCCCAACCCAGAGGTATTTCTAAGAACTTTTTTGTTTTTTTCTATGTGTGTGTTCATGTGTCTGCATGCTGAATACGATGCTATTAAATTTTTTAAAAGACTTGAGGCTTAGCACCATATAGTCACCTTTTTCAATACAGGAATCGTCTTTGTGTTATAGAGCCCTGATGTCTTATACATGAGAATATCACCACAAGATACTGAAGAACAGAAAACATGGAGGCCGTAGAAATGATGCTGTATGAAAATGGGTCACCTTTTGCCTCAAAACGAATGTTTTTTCTGACTTGTAATGTTACAGTTGTTATTCTGTGAGTGGCAGAAGCATCATTCAGGAAGGAAAGACGCAAAATCAACTCCACGCTTCAAAACTCCTATAAAGGATTATTTCAGTGTTGGATTATTTCCTGTTTCGTTTACTAGTTTACATCATCCTTTAAAAAAAAAAGTTTCATGCTAAATTTCCACTGATGTGTTCGCCTTAATTTTGTTTTTGACAAGCAAAGTAAAACTGCATCTGGTGATGGGTAAGGTTTAAATCAGGGGGGTTAAAGCGTGATATTTAAAAGGTGCAAATCTGATTCCTAAAAAAAGGTAAAAGGTGATTAGACATCATCGATTCTGGCTTTAAAGTGATAATATACAACTTTTTCATATTTTTAAATCTTCTCCTTGAGCCAGTCTGTGCTAATATGACCCTTTACAGGGTTAATGAAAAGTCACTTAGCCCCATCTGGTGATTACAGCCGGAATACCACGATTGCAAGATCTCAGTCACCGTCACGGTACCCAGGAAGTCACGTGTCTCACGAGGGTTAGGCTAACCCAAAGTGGCTAGCTGTTATGCTAGCGCTGGAGTGTTTTTAGCTCATGATTCCTGATTTTTTTCTATCTCTGCCTGCTTGAACACAGCTGATTTCTTTGAAATAGTAAATAACTGCTCCTGTAGAAAGCTATGAAGGCTGAGGAGACATTTCAACAGGTAGATTTAGGCGTTTAGAAGCTGAAATAATATGCTAACTTGTTTAATGCAGTGATTTAAAACGGACACCAGAGGGAGCCCAAAACAAGCCAAACTGCATATTATCACTTTAAAGGGATACTCCACAAGAAAGTGATTTTTTTTTTTGTCTATTGTCATATTCCTCATAGTTAGATCAGTGGGCAAAAACTATTTGTAACCAGCCCAGTCATTATCCTGTTCCGGCAGTACTGCTTTAGCATTAGCTTAGTGTAAAACACTGTAAGTGAATGGTAACAACTAGCATTGTGAGGAAAAGAAAGTCCTTAAAAAAATCTGTACAGCGATACTAATTCTGCTTAGTGACCTTAAAGCGGCACTCCGGAGGATTTCATCAGGAGAGCAGTTTTTGAATCTAGCGTCCAAAGGCTCCTCCTCAAAACATCTCGACACGCGCGTCCGGTCGCGTGTGCGCGCGTGCACGCGTGCACGCGGCGCATATACTTCGGACATGAACTGTACCGCTCAATGTGTAGGGTTTAATCACTCACAGTTAATCTTATTCCAACACTACGAGGGTCTGATGAGCCCTCTCTGTCCCTGCTGCTTCTGATATTAGCTCTGTTAGCAGAGAGCTGCTGCTGGACTCTGAAGCTGAACTTGACTCGTCCCTGGATGAACTTTCTGACCAAAATAAACGCATAATTCTGTCAAGCCTTGCCATTCTGTGAGGTGAAAGGTTTAAAAATAAAAATAAACCCGTATTTAGCTGGAGAATGGGTAGGTTTTTAGTAGAAATGAGCTGTGAGTCCTCAGTGAACGGCTGAGACGGCAGAGAAACACACGGAGCGTCCTGTACGACAGCGCCCCCTACTGGTACAGGTTTGGTCGATGCGCGTGCATGTTGAGAGAATGCAGAAATTTGAATTTCATTGGCTGAAAAATGTCGGCGGCAAGAAATAATGGAAAGGGGTCTCTAGGAGGAAGGAGGGTCTTCATCAGAATGACAGATGTTGTGGAACTCAACCCATAGATCATAGTTTAGACCTGAAATATCATTTAAAACATTTAGAAAACTTTGATACAGAGAAAAATGCTCCAGAGAGCCGCTTTAATAAACATATTGATTTAAAGTGAAAATAAAAAGTACCACAAAGGTAGACTCAATCGGGACTACTTTATGACAAAGAACAGCTGTAAGCCTCCACGGAACGGTGCAAGGACATGACGCAGCGGTCCCAAAAACACCTACTTCCATAAACATGTATCCACATGTTGTTTGCAAACATGATGAAAAATAACACAAAGTCAGGAGCTGCACGGAGATTATCTTCAAAAAACCTCACCAGGTTTAGTCTAGAAGACAGAATTTGGTTTTACGGAAGTAGGCGTCTTTGAGGCCGCTGCGTCATGTCCTTGCTCCTTTCGGTGGAGGCTTACAGCTGTTGTTTGTTATAAAGTAGTCCCAAGTCTAAAATAGTACCTGTAATTCCTTCATGTTACTTTAAATTTTCACTTGCTGTCGATATGATTATTGAGGTCAATAAGTAGATTTAGTGTCACTACTGAGTGATTTTAAGGGCTTTTTTTCTCACAATGCTAGTTTCCCTTCACTTACAGAGTCATGTTGACATGAAGCTGTAGAAATCAACAATTGCCATACAGATAAATTTGGTTCAAGATTAAATTAAAAAAAAAAAATTAAAAAGAAAATGCAGCAAACACATAATTTCAAACTTCTGATTCATCATAGTTTTGACCAATTTTACATTTTATGTTTTCCAAAATTGTGATTTTTAAAAATTTACCTTAATTCCATTGTTTACCCAAACATTTTCATCTGTAAAGTCTTATCTCACTTTCCTGAACTTATCCTAGTCCGGGTCGCGGGGGCAGCCTCCCAAGTAGGGCATCCCAGACTGTCCTCTCCCCGGCCAAGTCCGCCAGGTCCTGGACGCCCAGGCGTTCCCTGCAAACCTGGAGATGTACTTTCTCCTGCTTGACCTGAGCCAACCTGGGGTCTCCTGCTGGTAAGCATGCCCAAAACGTCTCCCTAGGTAGGCGACAGGAGGCATCCTGACCAGTTGCCTGAACCATCTCAACTGGCCCTCTCGAATGTCCGAGCTCCTCACCCTGTCTCTAAAGCTGAGCCCCGCCACCCTGTGGAGGAAACTAATTTCATCCACTTTTACCCGCAATCTCGTTCTTTCAGTCATTACCCAAAGCTCATGACCATAGGTGAGGATTGGAACGTAAATCAACTGGTAAATAGAGAGCTTTACTTTCTGGCTCAGTTCCTTCTTCACCACAGCAACATTCACATCACAGCAGACGCTGCCCCAATCCACCTGTCGATCTCCCGCTCCATCCTTTCCTCACTCATGAACAAGACCCTGAGATACTTAAAACTCCCCCACATGGGGTAGGACCTCTCTCCCATTCTGGAGTTGGTAAGCCACCCTTTTCCCATACATACCACTTTATTTATAAAAGTGCATTTACACACAGCGTGTGAGCTGACCAAAGCGCTGCACAACACGAATTAAAACCACCCAATAGATCTCATAAAAACACAATAAAACACCCAATAAAAGCAGTAAAAGCACAATTAAAACAATCAATAAATACAATAAAACGTCAATAAACGCAGTTTAAAAACCCTAAAAACATTAAGATAAGAACCAACTAAAAAGAGTTTCTATCTAAAAGCCAGCTCATAGTAGTGGGTCTTTAACCGTGATTTGAAGACTGTGATGGGCGACAACTGGTGGATGGTAATGGGCAGTGCATTCCAGAGGACGGGGGCCAAAGCCCTCTCCCTTCTTGCTTTGTAGTTCTTTGTGCATGTACAAAGTAGATATTATATGTTGGATATATAATTTTTTACCAATTCAATTAAAATATATGAACGTTGCCAAAATTAATACATTTTGACAAAGTTCACTTAAAACACAACAAAATGATGTCAGTTGTGTTGATACAACGTCAAACCTGCTTGTTTAATCAGTGATATGTAGGACACTTAAGAACGTTTGATGCCGTTTTTATGCCCAAGATGCACCTGGATGTTCCCAAACTTTGCTGTTTGGTTCCTCTTCTGTAGCCATACGTAGTAACAGATCATGTCCTCATCTAGAAGTGGTAAAGGCGCAACATGACAATGATTCGAAGAACGACTGAAACTCTGTGATGATTTTTGCATAAAATCATTTACTAGGGGGGTTAGGTATATTTGACAGTCATGAGCTGTCTTACCTTCAGGGTGGACTACAGATTTATCTCACACTTATTGAAAGCAAAACCAAAATACAATTTCCTATCTCCATGGGAAACAAAAACAGGAGAAAAGATAACAAAAAATAAGTGACCAACCACCTCAACAGACACCATAACCTGATGCTGACGTGGCTGATGAGGATGGACAACGTCCTCGCCTCATCAACTTTACCTTAAACCTTATACCTCCAGACTCCCCAACCACAGACTCATACCTGATGGCTATACACACACACATGCACAAGCAGTCATAACAGTATACAATTGTCCTACCCTATCAAATACCAGTGGACTATAAATTAAATGGACTTGAGGAGCTTATGCACATTTGAAGTCCTGATCCTAAATTCCACATGTCTATAAACTGTAACAATCCATTTGGTTTCATTCTCTCTAGTTTTGAAAACATTTTCAAATACAGACTTTTGCAGAATCCGTTAGTACACTCAGTGTTACAACAGCACTTCCCAGTGTTATTTACAGGTCGTTTTGTGATTCAGTGGAGGCAACCCCAGCGTACGACGGTGACATCATGTCCATATCCCCTAGCTGAACTCCTAAACTTGTCAAGTAATGCAAAAACCAAAGTTGAAAGCAGTCCTGTGTGAAAACATAAAAAAATACCCATGGCTCTAATGTATGATTCATATTTCTGATAGGATGTTTTGTTTTCTTAGAAGTTGCATCAAAGCTCACATCCCAGTGAACTTTACATAGTGAACCCTTACAGCATCAAACTTTTTTCCCCTTATCTTGCACGTACACACTTCTATCAAAAATAATCCCACTCCACTCCAGCATTAATTATGCAGTATTGGATTATCGGATGCTTTGGGGGATCCTATATAAACCGCTGAGAATAAAAACAATCTACAGTCTTGCTTAGCCCTTCTTCCCATTAGCTTGTTGAGGAAAGCTTAGCACTGTACCACAGCAACATGTTTAATGGTGAGATGGACCAGCAGCTTTGTAAGGATTTTTTTGAAAGATGAGACAATTTTACAAAGATGATGTATAAGAGGAAATTTGAGGTGCCAAAAGGCAAAAAAATAATAAACTTATTGCTGTCTTTTGCCAAATTTAGATACATGTATTTATTATTGTCATGATAATGTATCAGTGTTCAAAAGCACGGAATAGATACTTCTTCCCTTAACAACTTATATGCCAGCATTAACAGTGGTGGTTCACTTTTGTGGTGCATTCAAGTCTCTGACCACTAGGTGGCAGCAGCTATTATCTGATCCACTCCAATGGAACCACAGAATCTCGCGATAGCACCGCTTTGGTGATTTCTTTATTCAGTTTGCACATAAGAAGTAAATGTTCTGGTTCAGTCAGCCGATGTCAAGAATATAACTGCTCTGAGTTTTCCTCAGAATAAATTCTTCATAAAAAAATTACAAAATATCGTCTTGCTTATAGTATCGCAATACGATGCAATGTATCACATTGCTGCCCCTGTATTGCGATACATATCATATCCCTGGATTACACCTCTAATAGTGATGGTGTTTGTGTGTTGTTTATAATAAAAAGTAAAAATTATTCATCCTTTTTACTCATTTGTTGCTGATAAATACGAGTTATTTAGGCCATATTAAAAACAAGTCATTTTTTAAAAACACGGCTATGTTTCTTCGTGGCTGAACATTTTATAAAATCCATTTCAAATGCAAATGCTTTTTTATGATAAATATGTTTTGGTACTTTTGTAGGGTTCCTCCACATCCTGGTAAAAAAAAAAAGTTGCACATTTATTCAATCAATAAATCAATCAATCACTTAAGACACAAAGAGGTCCATAGTAAAAAAAAGGGTTGATACTAAAAACATAAAAAAGTAGAACAGGTAAAATACATAAAATGAATAAAAAACTGTTACAAACTCACATAAAGGTTAAAACACCAATAATTCCACAAACTGGAATAAAAATAATCACAGAACTCTGTGTGATTCATTGGGTTAAAGACTTTTTCAATTTTTAAAATATTTTCCTATGTGCTAATATGACCTTTTACAGGGTTAATGAAAATTCACTCAGCCCCATCTGCTGCTTATGTCCAGGATACCGCGTTTGCAACTTCCGAGTCTCCGGTTCGTAGCCCTGAAGTCTCATAAAGTCAGTTTTAATAATAATTCACAGAAGCTCCATTATTCATTCACACACTCACCCACATTCTGCTGGTGGTAAACTACGTCTGTAGTCACAGCTGCCAGTTTTGTCGCGAGGGTTAGGCTAACCCAATGTAGCTAGCTGTTATGCTAGCACCGGAGTGTTTTTAGCTCATGATTCCACATTTTTTCCATCTCTCTCTGCTTGAACTCAGCTGATTTCTTTGAATGAGCGATGAACCACTCCAGTAGAAAGCAATGAAGGCTGAGGAGACATTTCAACAGTTAGATTTAGGTGTTTATGAGCAAAGACAATGCTAACGTTTTTACAACAGTTACTTTAAACAAACACTAGGAGGTGCTAAAAACAAGCCCAAATGGCATAATACTCCTGTAAGCTATATTTCTATGCACTCAGAAACGTTCTAATTAACACGTACATCTTTCCGACTCAGAGTTTAGTCTTTCGACCGTCTCCTGTCTATTTTTCCTCTTTGCATGCAAGAAACCGTCTCCGGTTGACAGCTATTTGCTTTTCTAGTGTTTGCAGCAATTACATATGACTCTCTTTTATTCTCTTTGCTTTTCAGTCATCTGGACAAAGACAGAGGGAGTCATTTTTCATACTTTTCAGCATGCCCACTTGCTCACTGTCACAGGCACTGTTTGTAATTAGACCACTATTACTGTCTGCCAAATTGCTGGTTGGTTGTTGGTTTTTTTTTAATTTTCCTCTCAAAAGCTTCCAAATCATCCTATGCCTATATTTGCCAGTGAGACTTTGTCCATTCTGGGAGAGAGATGCATAATTGATATTGTGGATTTTATTTGAGATGTGTAACTTGGCTGAGAAGTTGTTTCTGGCTGCTGGAGGTTTGATAAGCCCGCTGCCCTTTTGCCAAGCCGAACAGACTGTAAAGGCAGAGGGACGCACTCCAGGGACCGATGAACGGCTAAACAGATGACACGAATCCGAGCAAGACTTCCAATGAACTTTCCTTGAACTAGAGGGGCCCAGTGATCCATAGCTCTGCATGCATCACACCTCGCTCACCACCAACCCCATCAACTCTCCTCCCGATTTTTATTCTCCGTTTATTCATTTCCCAGCGCACCTCCTTCTCGAGAGCAGTGGTAGTTCTTAAGCTAAAGTCACTAACAAGGCGCTGTCACAGTGCGGTGCCACATCACTGCCTCCCCTTTATGTGGGTTTGAGAGACGGCAGTACATTTTCCAACACGTGGACTTCCACTCCCACAATCCCTTCCTCTTTGTCTCGTTGCGGCTGACCGGTAGCCTTCCCATGCCAGTGCCTTGACTCCAGTAAGCAACAATATGAAAAGGCAGTTTTTCACCCTCTCTGAAGAATATTTCTGCCAGCAATCCATCCATGTGAAAATACATCTGAATTTATTAAGCAAATATTGCTGTCCTGATTTTTAATTGAAGCCCCAAATCCTCAATTAGGTAAAACAGTTCAGAGGATGAATGCTTACTCATAGCACCCATAGTGGCACTAGAGGTGTTAATGTGTTTCTCATTTTCACATGTTTTCATCTTCCTCCATTCTACCTTCCATTTTCCATAAACGCTCCTCTGCTTTAAGGTCAACCTGACATTCTGGTAAAACCTGTCATGCAAAATTGGGTGGCTCTTTGCTGTGCAGACCTTGCCTGTGTAGTTCTGTGTATTAACAACAGGGGGCAGTGTAGGGGTTTAAAATAGTGCTGCTGCTGCTGCAGACACCATGCCCTGTCAGATCCACAAAAGATCAAGAAAGCATCTTAAAAAGGCCTTAAAGTTTATTAATTGAACATTCTGGTATAAAAGGTAGTGATTACAGGTTTAAACAGGAAAAAGCACACCTGTTTGAACATGACACTAAAACACCTGAAGCTTTTAAACAATATCTAATCTTCTGAAACCTTGCATCCTCATCTTACTCTGTTCAAATTAGACCTGCTGTTGTATAATTTTTATCTTTAATGATGGGGCAAGTCATCTTTGTAATTTTTAGACAAAAATACTGTGTGTGTATATATATACTGTATATACACATATACAGTAGTTGAATGGATGGATAGACATATGTGTGTCTATGTAGTGTTTGTGTGTACAAATACACATTTAGTCAGCATTTACTTTTAACGTCTGGTCGTGAGACTGATTGGAGACTAATGTCATAAAAGACAGTTGTTCAAACAGAGGAGCTCCTGTTGAACAGGTGGACTGAGATTACCTGGGTTTATTTTACTTCAAGGCTTTTGTTTTGCAAGTACGTTTTTGATTTGCTTGATTTCTAATGAAGCTCCTGAACTTTACACGTTACCAGTACCAGGTTGGACCTACATTTTTCCTTCAGAGCTGCTTTAATTCTTCATGTCATGGATTCAACAAGGTGTTGGACATATTCCTAAGACCATGTTGACATGACAGCATCACATTGCTCCATCCATGATGTGAATCTCCTGTTCCACCAGTGAACTCATTTTTTGTCATGTTCTAGAAACCAGTTAGAGATGATCTGATCTTTGAGGCATGGAGCATCATCCTGCTAGACGGTGGTCCACTGTGGTCAGCCTAGAGATGGTTCAACAACCACTCAGTCCCTTAAATCTTGTTTTCTTCTTCGTTCTGATGCTCAGTTTGAACTTCAGCAAGTCGTTTTCTAGATGCCTGACTACACTGAGCTGCTGTCATGTGACTGACCAGTAGGATATCTGTGTTAACAAGCAACTGAACAGGTGTACCACATAAAACAGATGGTGAGTGGATTTGATAATTTTATCCGTTTTCAGGCAATGAAGGAACTTTATGACTATATATCAGTTATTTTATTTGTGGCAACTTTTATGACCAGCTCTATTTTACATTTTTTAATGAGGCATTGGTTGTGCTTTATGTCTGTACCTCTCTCGTTTTTTGTTTTCTTTTTATTCTCTGCCAGGGAGAGATGACATTTTTCCCCACTGGATTTTAAACATGGCTGCAATAACGATAAAAATGAGCTTGATGGATTAAAATGGCGTTATTGTGGATTGAGGTACAGTGAAACATACACTCAAGGCTGTATTGTAAAGTTGTGAGTGGCGTTTTATCAACCTCTATAAGTGACGTGAATTTTGACATGTTTCTGGCACAGTTTGTTGCAGATCAGATCAGTGTATGGAGTTATAAATGTGCCAGTTAAAGAATGTGACCTGAGAATGAAAACTGAATTCAATGAAATCTTTAAACTTTCTTAGGTTTGTTACCAAAAAGTGTGCAAATTTAAATACACAACAAGCTATGTCAACAACACAGAGAGTTTTTGCAACATTTCCCTAGAAATGTAAGGAATTATAGTCATGTCTGAGGTCGCTGACTGACCCTGGAGCGAGCACAACTACGAGAAAAACTACAGCAGGTAAGCTCATATATTTATTTAGAAAACAGTGAGTATTACCTCCAACAAGGTCCAGCTGTGAGGAGCACCTGCCAGTCGCATCCTGCAGGAGAGAGAAAAAAATACACACAAACCAACCTCCAGGGCAGCGCAGCATATGACAGTTATGGGTAAGTAAGTGTTCCAAATAGCCCTCCCTTCTAGATTACCTTTGCAAAATGTTTGTAACGAGTGCATGTGACTGAGATACTCTTGGTGTTAATTCACTCCAAAAAATGTGACAATTGGACGATAAAATGCACACCCTGAAGCGAATGATCTGAAGCGAGGCCGGATGTAGGCATGGGCAAGGGGGGGCATTGCCCCCCCAAATTCCATGACTGCCCCCCCAAACGCAATTGCATGCAGAAATAACAAATTTCAAAAATATTTAAGTGAAAAATGGTCAGAGTGAGCGCTCTCTTCCATTTGTCCTCATTCAGAGTAGTTACTGATGAATGACACAGAAAGAAAGAAAAACAAAAACCACAAAAAAGAACAAAAACCACAAAAAAGAACAAAAACCCCAAAAAAGAACACAAAAAAGAACAACAAACACAAAAAGAACAACAAAACAAAACAAAAAACACAAAAATAACAAAAAATACACAAAAAAGAATAAAAAAACACAAAAACAAAAAAACACAAAAAAAGAATAAAAAACACAAAAAGAACAAAACAAAAAGAACAAAAAAAACACAAAATAAACACACAAAAAAGAATTTAGAAAACACAAAAATAACAAAAAATACACAAAGAATAAAAAACAAAAAGGAATAAAAAACAAAAAAAGTACACAAAAAAGAATAACAAACAAAAACGAATAAAAAACAAAAAAAGTACACAAAAAAGAATAAAAAACAAAAAGGAATAAAAAACAATAAAAGTACACAAAAAAGAATAAAAAACAAAAAGGAACCCAAGCCCGGGTAAATGCAGAGGGTAGGGATCAAATATGAAAATAAATATATGGATAGAGGAACTGATATGATGATGGTGTCGTTTTCAATGCATTTAAGCATTTAAGGGATTGGGGGGATGTGATGACCAAAAAATTCTTAGCATGTCCAGACACCCCCCCCCCCCCCCCCCCCCCCCCCCCCCCCCCCCCCCCC
>SSNR01000016.1:482396-521736 GCA_006937965.1 Callopanchax toddi
CCCCCCCCCCCCCCCCCCGATATTCTACCTGCCCCCCTTAGTGGGGCTGGCTAGATCCGGCCCTGATCTGAAGATACATGAGGATTAAAAAAATGATTTGATATGGCTCGATTCTGTACCTAAACATGATGCTATGCATGAGGAAACAAACCTGTGCGTAGACGTGTCACTTCATAGTCAAATGGACTGGATTAACCAATGGATCCTGGCCTAGTTCCAAAGTTTCATGACTGTTTCATTGATGCGACTGCATCATGTAAGCAAGCACCTATAAATCAAGTTAATCCTAACATCTCTTGTCATTTATCCAATGAGAATTCATGGAACTAGAAATCAACACCTGTAAATGCTAACATTTAATGTAGGCAATGTCTCTGACTGGAAATAATGCAGTTCTTTGCTAATTCTGAACTCACAGAGCAACACTCTCCCTAACATGGACCTGGAACCGCATTTTACCATAACACCATCCAACAGATACAATCATTATATTAGGAGAGAGAGTGCAATCCTTAATGACGAGTAATAGGTAGATAATGAAGTATCATCACAGTAACACGTTCAGCTTGGTATGCACTGGAAGCTCACTGTAATTATTTATCTAATGTAAATCATAATCATGGACTGAATAAAGTTTCCAGGCTGCCACAAAGGGGGGATTATCCACAACCTGCCCATTACTGAATTAATTGTTCTCAAGATTTCATAAGTAGCATTAATCATCAGCAAATAAGCCACTGCACAAATAACACTAAAACACCAGAGACAGTGTATATTACTGTCTCAGAGTTGAGTCTACATCATTTAAAAGTACATTTACTAAGATTTTATATTTATAATGTACAATCTACTCCGACTGCCAGTGTGAAAACATTGAAATACTTTAATTACAAATATTTTCACATATTGGCACAATAAAAACTGTATTTGAACTGTATATTTTAATATTGGAAAAATACTTTTGAGCATTTTTATATAGATTACTGAGCTGAAAAAAAAGAGAGAGAGAGAGCACTAAAGGTATGATTAAAATGGTTGATCATGTTTCAAGAGTCACAGCTTTAAAACTGTTGAACTGCTTTATTTCTAATGATGTGTACAAGATGGGAAGGGTTTCCCCTCCTCCACACTGTCAGCCAGCTGCATATGATGGAACAGGAGGGGAAAATGGATTAATTTGGACTATCATCAAAAAAAGAAAAAAAAGTCGAAGGTCAAAGTTTGAAGGTTTTTTTGTCTGGTAGCAAAATACAAACCAGAACAATCTGGTCCAAATCAGTTCATTGTTTTGTTCATTTGTAGTTTTTTACTGTCATTTGGATTCTTTCTACACAACTGTAGGCAATACAAAATACATCTCTACCAACCACATGAGACTGTTCAGTGTACTCATTGGTCAGATTGTCTGGGGGCGGGACTACCAGAAGTAAATAAAGGGAAAAAGGTTCTGAACCTGAGCCTTTAGGAACTATTTGAACTCTAAAGTGTTTATAGGATAATTGTAATAATTTCTTGAGGTATGTCATTGTTTGTTGACGCAAGGCCATGGTTCATTTTTGGCTAGCTAGTAGCTACTGACGTTTGTGTGCCTTCCTGCATCCCAGAATGCAATGCAAACCCTGCTACAGGAGGATGTATGGCTCAAACTTGCAGATTATAGTTGGATTACTGTATGTTCACTCTTGAAACTAACCGCTCTGGAGTTTGTTTAGAAATGTACTGAGGTCACCTCCTCTTCTAACAAGGGCTGCTATGGTAATTTGGTCCTGTACCCTAGTGTCATTACTGTGTCCACATCTGCACTGAGGCTTCACACCCAGGGGGAAACTGACAGGGTTTAGTTAAAAACAGACTAAACACTACAGTGGTGAAGACACTCTTAAAGGCAAACTTTGCAACTTTTTCATATTTTCAAACCTTTTACTTAAGCCAGTATGTGCTAATATGACCCTTTACTGGTTTAATGAAAAGTCACTCAGCCCCATCTGTGCTTAGATCTGGAATACCAGGTTTGCATTTTTTGGTCCGGTGCCCCAGAAGTCTCACAAAGTCACGTATCTCATGAGGGTTAGGCTAACCCAAAGTGGCTAGCTGTTATGCTAACGCCGGAATGTTTTTAGCTCATGATTCCTGCTTTTTAAAAATCTCTTCCTGCTTGAACACAGCTGATTTCTTTGAATGAGTGATGAACCGCTCCAGTAGAAAGCCATGAAGGCTGAGGAGACATTTCAACAGGTAGATTTAGGGGTTTCTGAGCAAAGACAATGCTGCTAACGTTTTTACAGCAGTGATTTAAAACGGACACTAGGGGGTGCCAAAACAAACAAAACTGCTTAGTATGCCTTTAACTGTGCACTCACTACAAAAACAAGTAACCAGCTAATTTACTAGCTAAAGTCAGCTTGTCATACCTCCTATGCAGTGTGCGATTTGTGAATGTGGGTTAATCTAGTTCGGCTATGACGGAGCTGCACCTCAAACACGCCCCATTCCCCCGGACTGGAGACTGCATGCTGCACCCTGGGCCGCAGTTGAGTAGGTTGTGTACGTCAAGCAGAAACCAGAATGTTGCTCTGTCAAAAAAAAAACTATCTCCCCGGGGGAGTGAATGACCTGGGGTGTGTGTGTGTAAATCCCCCCATCCCACAAACAAATTGCACCCTATGTTACTTAATGAAAAATCACAGAAAATAACTGATATTTTGTCTAATAACGACTTTATAGTTTTACTTGGGGTATTTTTTTGTTAAGGCAGGTGTTACCGTGTTGATATCAGAGAAAGCACAACATTTATGTTCATGTTTTTGAAGGAAATCATTTGTGTATTAATACTTGAATTCTATGAAACCGTGACATTTTTTGCTCAGGGTTATTATACTTTTATTAATCTCATACCAGCTCATGCCTAGAGCACATATACTAAATTTGCAGTTCTGACACGTCTGGCATATAGCTCGGATTTATATTTATAACAAGAAAAGCAATATACGCTGAGTAAAAAAAGAGATAACATAAAGTTCCACTTTTGATATGCTTGGCTGGGTTTCCAAATGGTTTTGAATTGTGAATTTTTTGTGTGAATAAGCCCAAGCTCTGATGCTGTAAAATCTGTAGTGTCTGATGTATGAACAGGTGGTGGATGTGTTTTCCTGGAGCCATCCTCAGTAGGGTGGTCATAGACTTTCCTGCCTCTCTGCCACAAGACTCAGATGTTGCGTTTAAGACTAATTTGTATATATGGCATGTCTTTGGCTGGTATTCTCTTTTAAAATGTGGCCATTAAAAGGAAACAACAGATGGTTTAGTCCTGGACTTCATCCCTGTACCTTTGCTATTAGGCTAGTTCTTACTTAGAGAGGTATCTATATTGTTTTGACTGTTGGATCCATAAAGTCAGGTCAGAAGCATAAAAAATGTGTGTGTGTGTGGGGGCACTTCCCCAAAGAAAAAATATTTGCCGTAGACGCCATTTACTGCATTCTGGCGCATTTAACAAGTTGTTAAACACCTTTTTTACCTACAGTAGTAAAAACTGAACTCGGTAACTATTTCAGAGTCAGATTCAACAGGAAGTCTTCATGTTAAGCAGCTGTGTTCTCTATAACACCATCAGCTGGACTATTCAAATCTTAGAGAAAAGACTGAAAAAAAACTTATGAAGTAAAATGACCTGCAGTGGTTTCATGTCAGAACTAAAGATGTGAATACAGTGACAAACTCCACAGTAGTTCAAAGACATGTCATAATAACGGGCTGCCATGTCTCCAGTTCTGGAAGAAACTCGTTAGACAATCAGCTGTTCAACCCTTAACTAATCAAAGCTCTACCAGTTCTCTACTGGTAACCAGGTAAAGTTCAGTCCTGTTAGTACTGGTTGGTTTAATGATGTGACTGACTGCAGCATCTTCCACTAAAATGACAGGATTAAAAAAAAATTATATCAAAGTGACTGTTAAGATTTGCGTTTTTTGGAGGACCCAAGATGCAGGATGAGGAGGAACGGCAGCAGAAGCAGGTTGTAAATCCAAAATGAGGTTTTATCAATCCAAAAGAGACGGCAGACGAGGAGGACAAAAACACAGTAGAACCGACAAACACTGACAAGACAGGGAAGCTTAAATAAGGAGGGAGGTGATCACGAAGACGAGACACAGGTGGGCTGGATGACAACAAGGAACACCTGTGAAAACAACAAGAGGAGAAAGATTAATACAAAAGACAGGACACCAGAGGGCACCAAAGGAACAGGATGTGACGGTGACACAGTCTGGTTGCTCCTGAACTACTGAAGTAAAGAACTGGTACAACTACTACAAAAAGTACTGACCACTGAAGAACTGATTCAACAGTATATCTAACTTCTAATCACACGTTGAATGTGTGTTTCTTTTATTCTTGTTGATAATGAGAATACCAGCAGGTGGCGCTGGACTGAACTTAAATTTAATGGACCTTTTTTTAAACATTTAATTAAAAACCTCACCTCTTTGTTATTCCTATTTTACATAATAATAATAATAATAATAATAATAATAATGTAATTTATCCTAGTCCAAATAGTATTACTAGTCAAATAGAAAATATCCACAGGTATTTTGTTACTAGTAGAAATTCTATCCAACAACTGAGCTGGTGCGCATTGTAGCTTTCTGCAGTAGCTCCACTTCCTGAATCTGTCGTGGGAGACGCAGCGCTGTTTTGCAGTGTATTTTTTGAGAAATTGACAGCATTGGGGATACAGTAATTGACTCGAGGGACAGGAATAGGAGACCCACGGGCCTCCTATTGAGTACCTAGGCTATTGATCATCATGCATTGTAACCTTGAGCCACTAGCTAAAAAGCAAATGGGAGCATGCTGATGCAAACCTACTAAAATATTGTTTGTTTTTTTAAACCAGATTTTTGCAACAGAATGTTTTTTTCTGATGCATATTGCAGAATAATATTTAATATCTAATTAGTTACAGTAAGCTGAGGATTACAATATGAAAAAAATATGTGGCAGATGACATTGTATGTTAATGTGATGGAGACAATTTTGAATTGCATTGTTTGCAGACATCCCCCCAATACAAACCACTTCAGAATTACATTCTAAATTTTTTCTTGATTAGGACTCTGAAGCACAGCTGCATTTAGCTACAATTCAAAGTGCATCAACAGCTGGCTAATGCTGTCTGTTACTGAGGTATAAATAACTCAAAGCCAAGGTAGTGATTTTTTGGTCTATTGCCAAGGGTGCAAGGACATGACGCAGCAGCCCCAGAGACACCTACATCTGTAAATATCAATACTGGCTACTATAGGCTAAACCCTGTAAAGTTGTTTGAAGATAATCTCTGTGCAGCTCGCACCTTTCTGTTATTTTTTATCATCTGTGAGGTTTGCAAACAACGTGCATATACGTGTTTATGGAAGTAGGTGTCTTTGGGACCGTTGCGTTATGTCCTTGCGCCGTTCAGCGGAGGCTTACAGTGGTTCTTTGTCAAGAAGTAGTCCAGAGTCTAAAATAGTACCTGTAATTCCTTCATGTTACTTTTTATTTTCACTTACAGTCGATATGTTTATTGAGGTCACTAGGCAGAATTAGTATCATTACTATCACTACTGAGTGATTTTTAAGGACTTTTTTTCTCACAATGCTAGTTGTTACCATTAACTTACAGTGTTTCCTGCTAAGCTAATGCTAAAGGAGTACTGCCGTAACAACTGGGCTGGTTACGAATTGTTTTTGCCCACTTATCTAACTATGAGGAATATGGCAAATGACAAAGAATCACTTTCTGGTGGAGTAACCATTTAAATAAAAACATTTTTATTATAATTTTCATCCTCCATTCTTTGACAGCTGTTTTGACGTTGATAAGAGCTAGCCATAACCTTGACTAGAGGCTCATTAAAAGTAGAATTAATCTCTATTTAGCTTGAATAGAAATGTGTTTCAAAGATGTTCCTTCTTGCAACCTTTAAGTTTGTAAGACGTTATATTTGTTACATAAAATGTTTGATTTTTGGATTTTAGCCCAAGATATTTATTGCCTGCTACAGGTGAGAATGTTCCCTGTGTGTCAGATATGACACACAGGTATGACAGAATCCCTGTGTGTGTTTGTCAGCAAAATATCTCATGAACGATTAGTATAATTTTTAACGAACCTTTTATTCAATTTTCATTGGCCGTTTATCAACAACTGATTAACTTTTGGAGTCAATCCAATTCAAGTTGGCTGCCAGAGCTAATTGATATTAGTTGACAAATGCATGATTATAACTTTTTAGATACTGAGCTAAAAAGTATGGTTGTTATTAGCTAACTCATACACAACACTAATGCTAACAGAAGAGCCACTTTACACTTTGACATTGGACATGCCTGTTCGATAAATATCTCACTGAAGAGATTGTAATTAAGGTTTAGGAAGTAATGATAAAGCTGGTAGAAGATGGGCATCGCAGCCAACTGACTAGTGAGATATTACAGATGCTAGGCTAAGATGCAGTGCAGTAAGCTGATCGTCATCCCCAACTAGCTACACTTTGTGCAACATCTTTGTTTGAAACTTTGCTCTTGACTGTTAGACTCTGCTTGTATGTTCACAAAATATCTCATGAACAAGTAGATGTTTATGAAACTTTTGTAAAGTCATCATTGGTTGAACATTTACTACTGATTAACGCTTGGACTCAACCTGATTCAAGTTGGCCACAAACAACTGACATCAAAAAATTGGCTAGATTATTAAGCTAAAATGTACAGCAACACAGTGCAACGGCTAACATATCCAACAAGCTCTTGTGATATGGTGAGTAATGTTTTTTCTTTAAAGGTTTCCGTTTGAAGTCACTGTTGTAAAAACGTTAGCATTGTCTCTGCTCAGAAACACCTAAATGTAACTGTTGAAATGTCTCCTCAGCCTTCATTGTTTTCTACTGGAGCGGTTCATCACTCATTCAAAGAAATCAGCTGTGTTCAAGCAGGGAGAGATCTAAAAAATGCAGAAATTGTGCAAAAAACACTCCGGTGCTAGCATGACAGCTAGCCACATTGGGTTAGCCTAACCCTCGTGAGATACGTGACTTTGTGAGACTTCAGGGCACCGGAGCAGAGACTCAGAAGTTGCAAACGTGGTATTCTGGATACAAGTAGCAGATGGAGCTGAGTGAGTTTTCATTAACCCCGTAATAGGTCATATTAGCACATACTGGCTCATGAAAAAAGATTTAAAAATAAGAAAAAGTTACATATTGTGGGTCTTTAACCTAGCTCGTGTTTTAGGACAATGAGAGAAAACCATTAATATCCCAGAGACAACCGGAATTTCCAAAAATCTTCAGAATATTCAAACTCTTACAAATAAGCTTTGGTAAAATCAAAAATTTTTATTTTTTTCAAAATCTCATATTTTGCGCACTGTCTTTACTGATATTCTGGTCAAGGTGTTTTAAATGTATTTTTAATGACATTCTTTGTACTTGTCATTGCTTTGAAAAGTGTCCGGACCTTCTTTAGAGTTTCAGTGATCGATACGATGATTACCCTACCTTTCCTTTGTGGTTTCTGTATTTAAAGCCCAGCAAACAAGTTCATAAATCACCCACTTAGCTAATGTTTGTTTCCTTTTTTCAAGAAAATGACTATGGATTTGGAGGTGATGTGATTACCAAATGGAAATAAGCACATTTGTCATTGTTATCATTCAGATTGGTGTCGGATACTGAGGATGCTATTCAAAGAAAAAGATGAGACCGGGGGACTTTAAACCAGCCGTGCACACTGAGGTGAATGGAAAATATACCTAAATTCATCCACTGCATCTTTTAGCTGCTCCTCAGCTAGTGCAGGTTGACAAATGGTTATATAACGGTATGTGGAGAAAAGGTCAGTAAATTATTTCAAGCATTCAGGATCCTGAGGTGACGACAGGGAAGATATCAACAAACCACCCTGAGATTACAAATTTCAAAGAGTGTTAGCATCAGTCAGAGCAGTATCTCCACTCACATTGCAGACTTCATTCAAGACACTTTCAAATTTCCTACTCAGAAGAGGCTGCTTGTACTCAAAATATCTGACAGTTGCATCATTTGGTAACTTGTTGGCTGTTTTTAATGGGTGCACTGTGATTTATAAATGCTGGCTACTTTCTAAGTCAGAAAATAATATTAAATTTGTATTTTTGATTATTTCATCTGCAATACATCTGTGGGTGAAGCTGGATAACCTGCTGTAAACCACGATTTGGCATTTTGGTGATTCATTTAATTCAAGTTTTTGGCCAAAAATGGGCTTTTTGTGTGGTTTTAGGTTCATCTGCCACACCTTATTAGTGAATTCTGCAGTTGCAGTAATAACCAGCAGCTTAAAACACCAGAATAATACATCAGAGGTGCAGTACTTCATTTGAGACTTATTTTACCATTCCACCTCCTTTGGATCACAAAATATTTTTTTACTTTAAAACATTTATCAGACAAATTTGAATTTTGTTGCAAAGGATTTTATGGTGTAAAATAGATTAATATTTGACAAATACTCAGTACAAGTACAGCTGCAATAGTCTTTCAGAAAATCAGTTTCTAAATTCTATCTTTTTATTCGTTCAATGGTCATGTGACATTATTTTTCTGCAAACAATCAACAAACGTAGCCAGAAAATTGAAAGTTGCTGCAAAGTCACAATTAAATAACACAATTGAGAAACACCCCCAAAGTTCACCTTTTAGGGAGACTACATTTATTTACATCAGCTGGTGGCAGAGTTGTGCCATTTCATTGGTCAATTTAGGATAAGAAACCTATTGAGTATATTTCATTTAACATTCAGCTATTAGTTTAAAGCACATGTTGACACTAACTGATTACCGTAAGCTTTTTTCTATTTGAATGATCTTTCCCCTGAAGAAAACATTAGTCATTAATTTCTTAAAAGTGCATCCAAGTTGATCAGGTGGTTCATGGAAAGTTTTGCCAAAAGACAAACAAGGTTGGTGTCAATGGTTGACTTAATGGTTCAATTTGAAACAAAGATCTTGGACAGTAGTGGTCAGATGTGATAGTCTATACCAGGAGAACTCAATAGGCAGCCTGTGGGCAATTTGGCTCCATGCCTCCTGCACAGCAGCACATCCCCTGCAACTACGGACCTACCCACCCCCAAGTATTTTGTACTTGTTGACTTGTGAAAGACTATCTGAAGGTTGTTACCCACAAAGAGACTACATACTTTAAATAGTGTTCTTTAATTAAACAGGCTGGATCTGCCCTGGTGGGGTCGGCTGCTGGTGGACCTGCGACCCCCTGGGACTCTATCACGGTGGCTGCTAGGTGACCCCTGCGGGGCGGTCCTCTGCGCTTCCCTGGGGGGGCAGGGTTTGCAGCTCCTCCTCTCCTCCTGTGGTGGTCTTCCAGGGATTCCTGTGCTCTGGGCGTCTGGGGCTCGGGTCTCCCCCATGTCTTCGTGGGTCTGTGGCCTCTCACACTCATTGTTGAACATTCCCGTGGAGAAACCTTATACGCATGCGCCCATACAGGTGCTCACACAAGCCTGTACTCAGGTGTTTTCAGACGCATTAACTTGAGCTGTGGATCACACTGAACACATTTTGAATTAGTCATTACTGTGTACATTCCAATACATTGTAACTGTATATTCATATGTTGTTTATTGCTTTGGTATCTTTGCCCTCTATTTTGTTTGTTCTCTCTCTTTCTATGAAGCAGATCCTTTGTACTCCTTTCTTTCTCTGTTCCTCCTCTCTTAATTTTACCCACTTGTCCTCTTTGTCTTTGCCAAATTAAACATCTTATATTGACTTTTCCCTTCTTTCTTGTCTAACAGTGCAGATCCACTTATTGCCATTTAATATGAAGACAAACTCGCAGTTTCACTGTTTAAAAGCTATTTTTACAGGACACTGGTAAACGATTGATAACGTTTTTTGGCTAAATTGAATTTTCTACAGATTGCATTTGCTCCAAAGAAGGAGACATGGAAACCTTTTTGCTAGAATCATCTGACAGTGATTGCATTTGTCTAAGTAGATAAATCATACATATTAAACTTGTCTCTCACAGCGTGACACTGCTCGGACCTGATTGAATTGATCATTTTCTCACAGACCAAAGAAGCCATGCTTACGCAGAGAATCTGTGAAGGTCACACCATTTCAGCATTTTAATTATTTGCACGGCCCTCGCTCCTTTTTGCAATCTTCATCTGGATGAGTTAGCGGCCACAGAAATGTCTTTTCCTGTCCGTTAATTCTGACTTTGATTTACAAATTTATAAACTAGGGTCATGCTTTCTGTTTCCCAAAACTTTCCCGTACAAACTTTTTAAAATACTTTTGGGAAAGTTTTCATTTCTGGTATTTCTGAGCAGCTACAGCTCAATATAAAGGCATGTCTAACTCAAACGTGATGATTTAAATGGGGTGTGAGAAAATGCTGTGTGAATTGGGTGGGGTTGGAGGGTTCAAGTATACCTGATGGGAGATCAATTGTGTTTGAGTGCAGCAGTAACACTTATGATGCTCTCTGCAACAGGGTGGGGGTGGTGGATGCCATGTCTGACAAGAGGACAGAAGCAGTCAGAAAAAAAAAAAGAGGCAGCGATGAAAGACAAACCATTTGTGCCCACGACTGAAAGCTATATTTTACGGCTGCTATTCTCCCAAATTGCTTTTGTGTGTTGGGGTGGCTTTTTAAATAATGCAATCTGTTAAAAGCTCTCTGTAAATGCTATGTTTGAGCAGTGTGGGAAGCTGGAATAGAATTGAGTGCATTTTTAGGAAAGAGGGTTATAATTTATGCACCATTGAAATGTGGCCACTGTTTTTGACACTTTCCATCAATCAGGTTCAACACTATCTGTTTGATGATGAGTTCAGAATCAGACACCTTTTGGTCCTTTGTATACGAGTCTTGGTAATGGGATAATTACGATTATATGATGGTAACTTGTGGCCTTTATTCTATTAGACCCATTTAGACCAATATATTAGTATATAACGATGAAAGAGCATTAGCAAACATTTTTGCACAGTGATGGTTACTAAGGCCAAATCCATGACCTATGTTCCTGCCTGTACATTTTATGTGTTTGAGTCAGGGGTTATGAAACAAAGTGGTGACCATTCATTCATCCATCTTCTGCTTCTTATCCAGGACCTGGTCATAGGGGCAACAGCCTAATCCCCAGACCTCCCTCTCCCCAGGTACCTCCTCCAGATTGTCCAGACAGACTTCCAGGTTTTCCCAGTCCAACTGTGAGAAATGACCTCTACTGCAAGTTGTGGGTCGGACCCAAAGACTTCTCTTTGCGGGACATGTTTGAAGCATCTCAATTGAAAGGCAACTGGCTTTTTTCTGCAACGACTCTAGTCTAAACTCCTCATCCTGTAACTGAGGACTCTGCTGCTTGTACTCACAATCTCATTCTTTTGGTCATTACCCACCTACTACTTTCATTGCGAAGACTCCAGATACTTGAATGTCTCCACTTGGAGCACTGACTCATTCCCAACTCGGAGTGGGAATTTCCAGTTTAAAAAAAAAACTATAAATTTAAGTATTTTCATCCATGCTGTTTCTATACCTGCTTGGTCCTGATCAGGGTCACGGGGAGCTGATTTTTATCTTCAGTAGTCATTGACACACACCCTGGACAGGGGACCATTACAGGACCACATAGAGACAACCCACACCCACACCTAGAGCCAATTTAGAATCATCAGTTGACTAACATGCATGTTTATGTATAGTGAGAAGACATTTAGGTATCCAGAGAAAGAAAACATGACTGCATGATAACATGCAACTGCACCACTATGAAGCCCTGTGGGTAGCAGTAGCTCAGTAGGTAAAGCATTCATCTTGCAACAGGAGGGATGCTGGTTTGAACCTTGTTCTGACTGGGTCACTTTGTTGTTATGCTCTTGGGCAAGACACCTCACCTACCTGTACATTGCCAACTGGTGGGGGCTAGAGGGTCTGGTGGCACCTGTGTCTGGTTGCTTCACTTCTGTGGCTAGAGTGTTGCTTACTGCCATCAGCGTGTAAATGACTTAGAAAAGCGCTATACAAATGTGGGACATTTAAGCTATTTTCTTCAGTTATTATACTTTTTTACTGCCTCTAAAACTCAGAAGGAGCTCGGAGTATACTGACTACTCTTTTGCATTGAAATAAACCACACGAGGTGGTTCGTACATCTGGTAAGAGCACCTCCTGGATGGCCACCATATTAGGTGAACATGGGGGAATCCAAGACTTACTGGATTGAATACATCTCACAGCTGGACTTAGAAGGCCTTGGAGATAACTGGGACAAGGGTAATGCATGGAAGCATAGAAAACTCTGAAAATGGCATTTTTTCCCCAAATAGAACGTCTTATTGTCACAAGGAATGTCTAGTTGGTGTATTGTGTCATTTTTCTTTAAAAGCACAAGAATAATGTTAAAATGTAAAGCCTGTTGCAGGCAAACTAATTTAGCATGTCTCTTATCAGCAAGTTGAAGTTGTGTTAAAGTGCCTGTGACTCCATATTTAAATCACTTTATATTAAACAGGTGTAATCTTTGATGCCTCTAGATTAGCGTTGCACCATTATAACTCAAAATACGCTGTAATTATTTCCTAACGAGCAACTCAGAGATCAGAAGAAAGCGCCGCCTTCCGGTTCTGCTGGGTTTCTCCTTATTTGGCAGCCTGACACTTCTGCTGCAGTAGGGGGCAGTGTTGTCACGTGAAAGAGAAACGAAACTGAAACTAAACACTACACGGTCTATGGGCAATGGCGGCGACACTGCCTCGCTCCAGGTGTCGTGAACGTGCATGTGGGAGGAGAATTGACCATATAAGCAAGTCCGGATCACTATGACCTCATAGCGGGCTGGAGTGAAAAAAACTGTTTGAAACCTGGGTCTGAAATCTGGAAGAGCTTCTCACTGGCTGGACTAGGAGACAGATGGACGCCGTTTTTTGCTCTTTCTGGCAGGTTTCAGGTGAGAACTCAACGTTGCAACACAATAGATAAGTCAGAAAACATGGAAACCGATGTCATGGGCACTTTAAAGATTTCAGTGACAACTGATGATGTATTGACTTCACAAAGTCACAACTTTTTTCAAATTAAGGACCCTAAGCTAGATGTAGTCTAATAAGTACCACTAGGAAAGGGGATTCATCGTTGCAGCATTGCACATCTTCCTTACCTCTGCTTTCCTGTTGTAATTAAAAAGATGTAAGTGGCAGCTGTTAGCATTCATCTGGGAGGTGTAGCTCACTGACCCCTCCTCACCACTGTTTTGCTGCCTCCCATCAGAAAAGCCAACGGTTCACCCTCTGGACATCGGCAGACAGGATGATGGATCAGTTCTCCCATATTGGCTTGTTGATCCACAGTCACCCTGGCCTTCTGCCCCCACCAGTAGAGGGAATATTGGCATTTGCCACTCAAGTGACTGCATCCTCGGTCCCGTAACTGCTGATTAATCAAATGACTCCAGGCCTGTGGAATAATTAATGTTCAGCATCGGGTCTCCGTTCTGTGGTTGATCATATGGTACAGAGGGAATAATGGTGATACAGATGAAACACTTTGAGGAGGGAGTCTCCATCCTGATCAATGTTAATGTAATCTCAGCTGCAAGGGGCTACGCGGTAAGGTCGGACAGGGTGAGGAAGCCGTTAATTATCTGTTTATTCCTTTGTTTACTGCTTGTTAAATCAAACGGGTCATCTATAGCAGCAGGAATAGAGAGAGGCCATGTGTGTTTGTCTTTCATAACGACTCTGACATATCACCAGGGCCTTTTGCTGCTGGCTGTTTGCTGAGAAAGCCACATTGGATTCTTCAATTTGAGTCACTTGCTATGAAAGCAACATGACTCAAGGGCTGGCATTATTGGCGCCTATTAATTAAGTGATTGATCAGTTTATCTTTTGGTGTGTATTTAACCACTGGATGGATTCCTATAAAATCTTGCACAGACAGTCATGGATCCCAGAGGAAACATTAAGGATTGTTTTTGTGACCTTTGTTCAAATGC
This sequence comes from Callopanchax toddi, assembly GCA_006937965.1. NCBI lineage: Eukaryota > Metazoa > Chordata > Actinopteri > Cyprinodontiformes > Nothobranchiidae > Callopanchax > Callopanchax toddi. The sequence continues at coordinate 496,453 of SSNR01000016.1, forward strand.
TTCTGTGGTTTTGTATGGTTCAGGAAGGGTTTGCTACTAAGTTTTATAATGGTACCACCAGAAGGACAGCTTAAGGTGCATTTTCACTATATGACCTGGAACCTTTTTACTCAGGTAAGTACATTACTGTTTGCTCATAATCTTTTAGTATAACCATACAATAAAAGAAACTGGGCTGCATGGTGGCACAGTAATACTGTTGCTTCGCAGTAAGGAGGTCGTTGGCCTCTCTGCATGGAGTTTGCATGTTTTCTCCACGGATGCCTAGGTTTCCTCCAGGTACTCTGGTTGGTTTCCTCTCACAGGTCAAAAACATGCATGTTAGCCTAACTGGTTACTCTAAAGTGTCCTTAGGTGTGAGTGTGACTGTTTGTAAGTCTTGTTTGTCTCTGTGTGACCTTGTGATGGATTGTTGACCTGTCCAGGGTGTCCCCCACCTGTCCCATCACTGCTGGAGATAGGAGCCAGCTTCACGGATGAAGCAGTGCAAGAAGATGGATGGATGGATAAAAATGCATCAATGTAAATATTTAGATACAAATGCAGTCTTCCCTCTGTTCTTATGTATGCTGGACAGTTTCCATCTGCTCCAACATGAAGTTAATGGGATACTGTGCAGTTTTGCATATTTTGACACCCCCAAGTGTTAAATCACTGCCGTAAAAAACGTTAGCACCATTGTTTTTGCTCAGAAACACCTACATCTAACTGTTGAAATGTCTCCTCAGCCTTCATAGTTTTCTACAGGAGCGGTTATTTATTCCTTCAAAGAAATCAGCTGTGTTCAAGCAGGGAGAGATGGAAACAGGCAGGAATCATGAGCTAAAAACACTCTGACGCTAGCATAACAGCTAGCCACATTAGCCTAACCCTCAAGAGACACGTGACTTTGGCTCTTTTCTGATCTTGTCAGCTTAATTTGTTTTGCATTTTTAATCAAAGCATGTGCTTAAATGGAGGTTATAATATTAATATTTGTGTTACACAAAGCTATCTCAGCTGAAAGCTGGCTTTTTTCTTTGTCAAATGCAGAAACTGCACAGAGGACAGACCTGTGTTTACATTCTGAGACGTTAGTTTACATTAGAAGTCTTATTTTTTAGAACTGATTGTTGCACATTTTGAAGAAGAGATTCAGGGTTACAGTGAATGTTTGTTGGAATTAAATAACTGCAGTGCCATTATTTTGGGTAAAGTAATTTTCCTGAAAATCTTCCAGTAATGCAACTCTACCTTTTTTTTTGTTGTTGTCATTTCTAGTAATACATTGAATATCAGTGCATTTTATTTGGTGGATGAAGCCATTTGTAGGTGTCACTTACATAAGACTTGGACACTTTGTACCAAAAATGTAAACATATACATCATAAAGCATTCTCTTACAAATGTGGACAAATTAGTTGGCCCCCTTACAGCTCACTGAAACAATATATCATTCCTACTCAGTTATTCAGTGACAAGTGGCCTAGGGGATAAGAAACCACCTTTATGTGGGCGAACCGTGTTCAGGCCATGTGTTGAAGCAAGACACTGAACCCCCGACTGTTTCCAAGATGGCTGCCCACTGCTCTCCAAACAATAAGGATGGGTCAAAAGCAAGAACAAATTTCCCTAAGGGGTTGGAATAAAGGTAAATTATTATCATTATCACATAAGCAACTGTCTAATGTAACACATAATGACTTTAGTATGTGATAGTGTAATAAATTATGAGAATAAATGTATTGTGTCCACCAGACTGACCCTAGACCAGAGAAAACAAAAGCTAGATCTGCCTGAGGAGCTCAAGAAAGAAGATTAAAGATATCGATAATAAAGGTAAAGCTTCAAAGACCATCTCCAAGCAGCTTCATGTTCCTGTGACCACAACAATTAATAAATATACATTACATAAAAAAAAATAAGTGGGACTACATGACTCAACAAACCAAACCTGAACCTGATCCGATCCATTTCAGGTTTTAACGTTAATAAATCCTGTCTCTATTTCAGGATCATCTCGGAACACGAAAAAACAAAACAAAAAAACAAAACACAATAATCCAAACCTTAAAGGTTGACAAAGAGGAGAAAACGGAGCTGGTTCTTATTGTAAACAATGGGTCTTGAATGTCTTGCAGGTACGTTTGAATTGGGCGGACTATTTTTCATTTTGAAATCATAAAATATTTAAGAGGCAGACAGAAGTCCGTGCTATAAGCTTGACCTTCAAAGGGCCAAAGCGTGCCCCGCTATTACAGTATTTATACGCCTGTCCCACCCGCGTGAGCATGGATATAAAAATATTTAATTACTCAATTAACTGAGGTGGAATGTGACCCTGCAGGAAACAGGTGAGGTGAGCAGGGTGGACGTGACCAGGTTCAACAAAATACAAAAAAAAAAAAAGGGGGGGGGGCTGTGCAAAGAAGGAACAGCTCTATTGTGTTATAATATATTATTAAGGGAATTTACATAATGGCATTTAAGTTGAGGAAAATGCATTTAGATTTCAGTCATTTTCTCCACACAGCTCCATACTGAGGTGACACCTCTGAATGGCACAGATAGAGCGATAATGGTGGGCTCAATAGACGGATATCAAGTGATTCCTAAATGGATGAGAGTGCTTTACTGTTTTTGGTTTGTTGTTGAAGGAGTGGAAAAAAGAAAAGGAAAAAGGCTCATGCAGTGAGAAGAAATTCTCTCTTTAGCTCTGTCACTGCCTTTCACCCTTGATGTTATGGATTTATGGAGGAAGAGAACATTCAAATCCCAGATGGAGGCTCTAATGTGGCCAGATTCACTTCATTATCGATTGTTCCTCTTTCAACTGCACCAAAAGCATTCAAGGAATGATGAGAAAGGGATTACCGTCACCGGGGTTGAAATGAAACTTTCATAGTTGCAGTCTGCAATTCCTTAAAGCTCCAAGGTACTTTGAAAGGGAAATTACAAATTTACATTTCATGTCAGTTCAGTAACAGGTCTAAAACTTCCCGGTCAATTTCCTGTTAAGATTGCACACGTAGTGTTCTTTTACCTTTTTGGCCCTGTCAACTGGAAATTCTGTCCTGTATTCCTGGTTGTTTTTGCAATATGTCTGAGCTGCAATGAAAAAAGCTATCTGTGCGATAAACTATTTTTAGATGCAGCACTTGTGCAACAACTTTGCAAGTTACTTTTTCGCTGATTTGGCAAGTCGGGACACCGGTCCAGTGTTTATCTGTCTTACAGATTTGGCTAAGTATGAAACAACAAATACAAAATTAAACAAAAACTAAAATAAAAACAAAAAATGCCTCCTTCAGTGAACATGCTGCTTTCATAAAATAAATGTCCACCGCAGATTGACGTTTTCTTGAGCAATTTGGAGACGGAGCTCATAGCTCTGCGTTACTCAGCAAGATGCTGAACACATATTTATTTGAGTCCTTTGCTTACACTATACATATGTACAAAGAGCCAGTTTAAAGCCAAAGTAATCCTAAAAAGGCAACTTTGTGTTTTTGGGCAACCACTTCCTCCATTTTTTGACTTTTTTGAGTGCCGATATGGAAAATCAGTCCATGCATGTGTACGGCTCCAAAAATGTCAAAATGTCACCTGCGCAAATAAATCGCCCATTGTTGAATTTTTGGACTGACACAAGAAAAAAGTTACAAATCACCCAATCCTAACCTGCACTAAAGTGTTTGTTTAAGATAGGAAAAATGTATTAGTTCAACACGCAGTGGGAAAAGGACTTTCTGTGGCTCATTTATGACGCTAAGGCGCAACATCTCTTCTGCCAGGGGGGCCAGGCAGGGGCAAAGACTGTAGAAGGGTGGCACACTAAAAGGTCCATTTTATTTAAATGACCTGCAGTCTTGGATTGCAATGGACAGCAGACCAAAGTTTTAATAACTTATTTATTTATTGAAGTAAAACACATGGATCTGTTTACCATGCAAGAACTATGCAGCAAATTCAAAATCAGGGAGAACACATGAGTAGAAGACAAATGAACATTTATAGTCTCACTATAGAGAACATCAAAAACAGTCTGCCTGTGAATGTGCTTTCAACATCAAAATTACGATAAAGTAGAAATATAACAATTTCTGCATTTTATTAACAACACATCAAAGATTACGACAGCTGAAAACATCTGTTTTTGTGGTTTTTGGCAAAACGTTCCACAAAACTATACAAACAAACTGACTGACAGCTTTGGTGTCTGGTATAATTTTTATAATATTGAACAGTTCCTGCTTATCAGTGAATCCTGGCTTCACCCATTAATCCCGGGCTCTGCTATCTAGCGGGCTGCACCGCACAGCGTCATGACAGGACTCCATTAAACAGAGGAGGAGGGCTGTGCGTGTTAACAACAGTTGGGTGACTGCAGAGACTCACTGCTTCCCAATCCTGGAGTATGTGACTTAAATGCAGAACCCTAGAGAGTTTACAACAGTCATCATCACAGCTGTTTACACAGGACCAGATGCTAATGCTAACGTAGCTATTGAACTTCTACATCACAGTATTAGCAGTCAGCTATCCCACAATGCCGTACATTTTGTTGCTGGTGACTTATGTTGATATAAAACCTGTGCTCCCCAAATTTCATCAGTACGTCAAGTGTGCTACCAGAAGAGCTAACACACGCCTCACTTCCTGTTTAGCATTATAGTGCCACATACAGGCCTGCCATAGACACTACAGCATTTTGGATATTGTGGAAGTGTCGTATTAATGAAGACCTTTAAAAAAACGACTGCGTTTTATGAGGATATTTTTAGAAACAACAAGTTAAAGTGATATTTTTGAAAACCTGTTCCTGTGTGGAAAAGGCCAAGGTAAGAAACAGGGATGGGCAGTCATGAAGCACAAAATGAGGACTTCACAAAGAGCTGAGATCCTGAAGGAGCTCTGTAGAGGGTGATGATGAAGGATGAAGGTGGCAGTGAGAAGATGATAGAGGTGATAGGGAGAAGTTAAAGGTATGAGGACACTCAGATCATGCAATAACACTAAAATCTGAAACACAAATGATATGAAGAATAATCAATAAAGCAGTGAAACCAATTCTAAACCAGTTGGTGATGCTTTATTTGTGTGAAGATAATTAATTAAATGCATTTTAAATCCCACATGGTTTTCAGAATTAATGTTTACGACTACTTTTCACCTGTCTATACTGATGCAAACAATGTTGTTCTGATAGTAAAAACCTTTTCTTCTTTAACCAATGTTGATGTTTTTCAAACTCTAATTTGACTGTTAACAAGAATCCACATCAGTAATGGAGCCATTTTCACCAGTTTTGCAACTTCTGCCTCCCTTTGTCTTCATTCTATTAAACTTCAAATGTGCTAAAAACGTTGTTTAGAGAAAATAATGAGCAGCGTCAAAGACAACTCATTAGGTTTGGCATGTATAAAGATAGATTAAGCATCTCTGCCTTTTCATGTTGTTGAAGTGAAGCCACATTAGCCTTTTTACTGAAACTGCCATGTTATTTGTTGTAGCCAGAATCTGAACACTTAATACTGACCTTCACACAATCCTGGTGTTTTTTAAAGCTTCATATAACTAATTAAACACATTAGAAAAAGGAACATTTGAACATATAGCCGCAAAATGATATGAACCATTGTGAGTCAACACCTGAAAAAGATCTAAGGTGTATTTTTAGGGTTTTTTTTAGATACAAAGTTTTTTCCATTCATTTCCATGGATGGAGCAGGGCTTAAAACTTGTACTAGAACCAGCCACTAGGGGGCAGTTTGTTGTCTAAACTGCAGACATCTGATATCTAGTAATGACTGAAAATCATCTCCGTTTGTATTTTGATGTGTCTTTAATGTGTTCATTATCAACTGGTGGCCTGTCATGAGGATTTCAACCTTTCTGTTGGTATTTATATTTCTTGTCTAGGAAAAAAAGGGGCAAATATGTCAAGTTTAGAGTAGACAATGTTTTAATTATCCAGCCGTATTTCATTTGAGATACAAGGTCGAGCATGTGCAAGTTCTTTTTTTATTAAAGTATTTAACATTAATTTATAGTTACATTAAAAATGTGTCAAAAAAAGTGATCTTAAATTCAACAGGCAAACTCAGAATCAAAGCAGAAAAAAGTACAGGTTATACTTTTTTGGGGGGGGGAATAAATCAGTGTCCTGCAGACGTTGATTAATCATCTTATGAGGGGTTTGAAGGTCCATTCATAAAAACGTGGCTCCTTCAACAGAGTATATGAAGGAGATTAATCATGCTCTGATTGCTCAAAAGACTTGCAGCCATCATTTGATCTTTTCTTTCTAACAAGCTCAAGTGCTGACTGGAGATAAATTCTCCTACATTTAAAAAAAAAAATCATTTAATTTATTTAATATCATACTTCAAAGAAACATTAGTATGTTCAAATATAACAGAAAATCATGCTGGATAGGCTCTTTGGCTGTAATGGATGTAACATGACTATGTATAACAGTTGTTCTTAACAAACTTTGATGTTTTTATGATCAATTTTAAACACATTTTATAGCAATAATGGATTAGGCATGTCTGTTTAGGTGTGGCTTACTGGAAATGTGTACCATAATAGAACTAACTCTCAGTCATAAACCAATATTTTCAGCATCAAAATTGATATAACATAGAACTATGATGATAGTTTGCTTGAACGTCTGTTATATAGTAAAATCAATAAATAGTTCATAAAAAGTCCCGTGATTTGTTACCTTGCTTCCAAAGCAATGGCTCATGGGAGTTTTAAATGGCTACTTTTTCGTATGTTCTTATTTCTGTGTGGTACTGCAGCATTGCCCTTCTTATCCAAAACAAATTTCTCCCATGGGAGAAAAATAAAGGAACTTGCACTTAAACTTGACCTTGTTTTGGCTACATGCTAATGCTAACTTGTACATAAACAGGAAGAACAAGCAGTAATTTGTTTTTATTCATGCCCTTTATAATAAGACTACAGCTAACTAACCTGATCTTAAGGTCAGGTTATTATTTTATCTTGTGATATGGACAAATCTTTTGTCTGGATTGATTGATTGATTGATTGATTGGTTTTGTGTTGCCAACTACACTTTTGAAAAAAAAAAAAGTTATTTGGTGCTGCTTATGTAAAGTTACTGTTGAGTTAAGTTGCAACATGCATCATATTACCACAAGAAGGGGATGCAACTCCAGCAGCCTACTACTTGCTGCTCTAATGATTTGATGAATACAGTGCTGATGTTTTGCATAAGAGGGGATGTTTTCACAGGAGAATCACCCATCTTCACCTTGTTAGTACCAGGTTGGAGGGTATTTTGCCTTCAGAACTTTTTCAGTTCCTCATGTCTTAGATTTAAAAAGGTGTTGGACACATTCCTCAGAGGTTCTGGTCCATGTTGACATGACATCATCACACAGTTCCATTTATGATGTGAATCTCCTTCTCCTGTTCCTCCACATCCCAAATATTCTGGACTGAATGAAGATCTGGTGACTGGAGGTCGTTGGAGTCCAGTGAACTCATTATCATGTTCATGAAAATATCACCCAATGATGCTCAGTTGGTAATAAGGGAACCAGAGATGGTAGAGAAAACCTCCTCCACACCATTACACCACCAGCAGCCTGAACCATTGATACAAGGCAGGATGATCCATTGATGTTGACACCAAACTCTGAAGGCTGCAGCTGAAATCAAGACTCATCAGACCAAGAGACGTTTTTCCAGTCTCCTCTGGTCCAGTTCCGGTGATCCTGTGTAAATCGTAGCCTCAGTTTCCTGTTCTTAGCAGACAGGAGAGACACCTGCTGTGTCTCCAAGGTTCATCATGTTGTGATTCAGAGATTCTGTTCTGCAGACCTTGGTTAGAACCAGTATTTAAGCTGCTGTTGCCTTCCTATATTCTATGTAAGGGTCAAAAGTTCATGCAGATGTCAAAGGTCAACAGATGCCAATGGTCAGTGAAACTAACCAGACATGTGCAGATATGCATGTTTGCCCAGAAACAAAGTGTGCTTTTAAAACCAAAACAAGTGCACTGTTTTATATACTCTAACTCCTTCTTACCACCTGGAAAATCGTCATAACAAACCCCTTCCTTTGCTTTCTTTTCTCTGCTCCAAGTTACAAGCAGTCTCCAGAAGAAGAAGTGACGTTTCCTATTAATAAAAATCGTTTCTCTTTCTTTACAGACTTTGATGACAAATGAATATCAATGGTTGTTTTACCTAAGGAGAATTTAATCAGAATTCACTGTTTTGAAAGTAATGTTTAAATCAAATTATTGATTTTTGTTGAAATGCATTACTTGTTTCTCTTATCCACTAGAAGGAGTTGTTTGATTATTCCAACCATCGTCTTTATTATAACTTGTGTTTTACATCCATTCTGGTTTATTAATCACTTTAATGTTGATGATTTAAATCTTTAACAATGATCATATTTGCAGTGCATTATTATTTTAAATCATAAATACATCAAATGACTGATGATTTAGCCATGTTTTATTATCAGCCATGTTTCATATTAATATCACTATATTAATAAGGACCTTTAGTGAGTTTAAACCATCATTCTAAGTGAAATATATTCTCCTTTTCAGGTTCACATAGAGAGGGTGAAACTGTCTCTTGGTAACGCCTTCCAATTTTCCTGGCTGATCATTGGCTAGTCATATTTTCTATAAAAACATTTGCTTCCGGATTTTCTTCAGCTGCACCAACACGCCAACTGGAAACCTTCTGTCTGGAATCAAACCAGATTCTAGACTCAGGTCCGGTTTGCCTCCGTGTCCTGGTGTTTCTCTCTGGACTCGTCGAACCCGACTGTCTCCTAGCCGTCTGAATCCATTCAGAAGTCACTGCCTGGTACAGTACAACCTTCGTCAGGCTGTTTATCATAAATTATCAGTGATTACTAAAATAAACTCAGGCAGGTTCATTTTATAATTACTCAACTTCACTTTCCTTAAGAACCTAAACTAGACCCTTTTATAACATCTCTAATAATTTTGATGTTTATTAATATTTAGTTTGTTTTATTTTGTATATAAATTAGTTAGGAAAATATAGTAATAATCTATTTTTATAAAACTATATTTTGCCTCTGTGTCAAATTATTAATAAGTGTTGATTTTGTGGCAACCCCAAAATAACCTATTTCTAGAGGCAATCTGATAATAAGGGTCTAACAGAGTTAAAGACTCATAGTTTATGAGACAATATAATCCGTTAGATACTTTAAATATTATTTTGACAGCTTATTAAGTGTAACAACTTTACAAAACGTTACATCTAGAACAGGGGTGGGGCCTGTGGACCCCTTTCATCAGGCCAACAATGTCAAATAAATAAGAGGGGGGGAAAAAATGATCAACCAATTGTGTTTCTGTGATCAAACTGACAGTAATGTATAAATCCAAGCCTGGATTGGAGTCAGTGAGAGTGATAAGAAGGGAGACCAGCAGAGACAGGCATTCTGCTGATGCACATGTTTGAGCTGGCCAAGCTGCAGAGTGATCCATGCGGTCTGAACGGAACCGGCGCTGGGTCCAGATCTGAACCACTGTAGTGTCTTAAACCCCCACCCTGCCCCCAGAACCCACTGGGTTACATTCTGAATGTGGCCCTCGGAGGACTTTATTCAAGAAAAATGGTCCCTTTAACACGAAAAGGTTCCCCACCCCCGATCTAGAACAAGTCAGACCTCTGACCTCAACAAGACGTTTTCGTCCACACTACTGCTGCTCACTGGATATTTAATTTTTTCAGACCATTCTCCTAAACCCTAGAGATGGTTGTGGGTGAAAATCCCTGGTACCAACAAACACGCTATGATCAAAATCACTTAAATCCTTTATTTTCTCCAGCATGTCGTCTTCACCATGTCTAGATATCTGAATGCACTGAGCTGATGCCATGTGATTGGCTATTTGTTTTAAAAAAAACTATTAGAATGTGCACAATGTGCAAATTGAAGCCAAACAATTACCCCCTAGTGGTTGGTTCTAGTATAGTTTTTAAGTCCCCCCTCCCCCATGTGAATGAATGGGCCATTTTCATGATTATAAAACAAAACACATTCAAGATAATTTTATTTAGTTGTTTGATGCTTAAAAACACCCTGACATATCCCTGATGAGTCACCTAAAGCTGCAGTCTGGGGCATTTTATAATGTGTCACAGTTCTGTTCTAAACTATGAAATATGGGTAGAGTTCCACAACATTTGTTATTCTTCTAAAGGCCCTCTTTCCTCCTATACTGTAGACCGCTATGAATTCACACTGACCGGTAAATTTTTCAGGCCAATAGAATTCAAGTTTCTGCATTGTTGGCTGTCAATTAACGTGCGTGCACATCGCGCAAACTTGTAAAGATGGGGCCCTAAACCGGAAGAACAACCGTGGATCTGCTAAAAAGTTAGCCGTTCCCCGGCTACCGAGGGCTACATCAGCATCAGAAAGAAAAACAAAGAAAAGCCCGGCAACTGAACGCATTGGAGACCGGAGTGATGCATGTGGTCAAATATAGGTGGGGTTGGAGGGAGCAGGAGGGGGGAGAAGGGGTGTTGTGGGTGGGGCCGTGATACATTGGATTTAAAAATTTCTCTCTTGCTGAAATGCTACAAACTTTCTCTTTAACAGGACATGGCGTTGTCTCATCCCGACCCTTTCTCCAATGAGCACAAAAGGGTCTCACATCTAATTTCTACCAATTCACGACAATCACATGGTAAACAATGGCACACTGAGGCAAAGAAACAGGTAAAAGTCAAAAACCAGAAGCAAACCTTAGGAGATTGATCATGCAGCCTCCACGCTGGCGCATTTGGACGGCAGTCTTACCTCAACCAATTTGTTCAGGGGGACTGATGCCAGACAGCTGCGCAATTACACCTCAGCACAAAGCTAAGCCAATCTACTAAAGACAGTAATGGCTCGCCTTGATATGCCTGCATCTGCCTGAATGGTACCCACACACTGAATTGTCAACATAATGTCACACTCACGTCTCAGGTTGAGCGGTGAAGCACAGTTTTGTTTTATTTTTTTATTTCTTCACCCCCTTTCTCCAGCGCTTGTTACTTGATAATGAAAGTGAGATGATGGCAGTGAAATGCGCCCATATTAATCTCTCAGCATTTTCTACCATGACAGCACAATTTTCAGTGCCTACTCGAACAATCAGCCGCCTCAGTGTATTTGTCCCTCACAGCAGATGCAGACTACGCTCGCGTCTCCCAGATCCAATTTGGATATAATGTTTAACGTCTGTCATTGTGAAAAGAGGGGAGAGATAGAAGGCTGGTGACACGAGGCAAACTTTCGGGAAGCATTTATGATTTCTGGATTTTTATACCCACGCTAGTGGAGCTGACTTTTTTGGTAGAGCGTAATAAATGGATGGTGGGAGTAAACAACTAATATAGTTCCCTAATTCTCAGAAAATGCATTTTTCCGCAGGGAAACGGGAATGATTGGCATGGTTTGGGTTCGACATCTTTCTGACTAAAGTTATTAGCAGAGGATTTCAGTCTGTTCTGATTACTTTCTGCTTCATTATTTGGCTCCACAATTTGAATGCGGTTCAAAACACAGTTTTTATGCTGTGGGATTCTTCCCTTATCTCTTTGGAAAGCTCGTTGTGTTGAATTCTTCCTAGACTGGTGACGTGGAAGGTTTTTCTCTGCATTTTCCCCACATTTTCCCTGCATTTTATGCTTTTGCTTACAGAATATAAACACACCCAATAAATGAAGCAATTACTCATTCAGACATACACTCTGTATACAAACTGATAGTTTCATAGAGAAAAACAAACAGAAAATAATAGTACTTTCCCCCCACTTGCTAAAAAAGGACTGAAATACATTAGGCCCTGTCTACACAACTCTGGATGTTTTTATTGCTCAAAACTAAAAATCGTGGGTGTTTGTCAGCAGAATACCTCATGAACAATGAATTTTATTAAAACTTTAAAGGAATAATCATTATATCTGTCTACAAGTGATTTATCTTTTGGAGTCAACCAGATTCAAGATGGCCACCCCAGCTAACGGACATTAGCAAATGCAACAATGATTATAACTCAGTCTATAGACCAGATATTGAGCTAAAATGTGGTTTGGTTTAAGAGACATCCCTAACATAAATTGTCCAACATTTTTGCTTAAAACTTTGCCATAACCTTTCATCCTTCCACCGATCCATCTTCTTAACAGTTTAATCCATGAGGGTCGTAGGGCGAGAGCCAGGAGACACCCTGGACAGGGGACAGTATTGAAGTAACCTGTTTAAGGTAAACTGTTAGCAAAGTATTAAAACTCCCTCTCTCTTTTGTAGGATAGCTCACGTTAAAGCAACAATAAGCAGTTTTTTGAGATAGAAATTTGACCATTTTCATATTTGCCACCACTCTACTGGCCAGATACAGCACTAAACAGTTTGAGGAGCGGGTAGGTCTCCTAGATGATGTCACTACCTGCTTTATGGCCAGAGTTACCAGATGTAGCAACGGTCGAGAAGGAGTGATGGTTTCAGCGAGGGTATCATGGTTTAACCAGTCTATTAACGACATGGTGAAATATTGTAGAAAAGGATGTTCTGAAGAACTTCCCCAACACCATCTCACAGGTAATAAATAAATCTGCTGGAACCGGTGGCGCGACCCGCACGAAAACATATCCTACACAGGAGTAGACCTCCATTAGTTATTGCCCGCTAGTAGGATCTGAACCGAGGTCCTACGGGTCCAGTCGGGTCAATTAATTATTTGCACGTACTGAGTCAAGGCCAATTCATCCTCCACGAGAAGCAAGAACTTTGTTCTCACTGGGAGTCAGCGCCAGCCGCGAGGGTTTGCGCGAGTCCACCAGGATCTGAAAGCCTCGTCAGGTCAGAGCAGGAAGAGCATTCTCTCTCTGCAGCTGTGAGATTTACGATAGTTGAAATTACACCTTTAACCAGTAGAGGGCTACGCAGGAAAGCTCATTAATGCTGCTATAAAGAAGCTCTAACTTCAGTTTAAAAGCTTGGTACTCTGTACCTTTTATTTTGAAATCCTAAGACTTCTCAGGTGAAAAGAGAAATGAAAGAAGGGTAGGGTAGAAGGGTAATTTATCCCTGTTTGGTAGGGATGTACCAATAACACTATTTTCAAAACCGATCCGATACTTAAATCTGAGTACTCGCCGATACCGAGTACCGATACTTCTACCACACAAGAAAATGCAACAAATTGGAATACAGGTTTTATTTTTTCCTCTCTGCTTTTTACAACAAATAACTGAGTTAGATAAAAAAATAAAATATATTAATAAAAATGATCACAAAACTAAAATATAAGGTGAAAAATAACAATTTTCTGTGATTTCACAGTGAAATTATTGCAGTTTTCCACATTTTAACCAAATAAAATGAACTATTTGGCACCATCTCCAGCTCTCAACCCACACTGTTCCTCTTTAGCTCAATAGCTCCCCCTAGTGTTCAATATAGGAAACTACAACAGAAATCACAAGTCACAGACAGTGAAGCTACTGGTATCGGTTCCTGGTATCGGGTAACTTTACCGGTGCATCCCTACTATTTGGACTTTGCCTTGAATGACCAAGAACCTTCACCAGCCTATTTATAAGGAGAAAAACATTCAAATGACTTAGACATTGTTTAACCAGTGTGATACGTTTTGTTTTTTTAGGTTCACTAAAGATTTTCAGGGAAAACATGACCTAAAATACCAGAGATTCAAGTAAATCTCTGCTATAGTCTGGCAGCTGGAGTAAAACATCTACACAATAGCTCTTCAAATTTGAAAAAAAAAAAAAAGCCTGTCATTTGTTTGGACTAATAAATGCTGCAAGCTGCAGTCAGACACTGAGCAGATCAGTGTTTATTCTGTCTGATTTTATTCCTGATAGAAGTGTAAGTCAATATTTCCAGCCCACTTCCAGGTTTCTACATTTACAGTCTAATAAGTGTTCTATTTATTTCCACTCGGGAACAAAACCCCTAATATATTTAAACTCCTCCACTTGAGGTAGGACTTCTCCTCAATCCACCCTTCAGTGCACGTTTTCAGGTCCAGGTCCGTGACCTGAGATTTGGAGGTGCTGATTCTCATCCCAATCACTGTAGTTTATATCACTGAAGGCCCTCAGGAATGTTTGATGGCAACAGCAATGAACTTCTACTCAACAAATCACATCATTAACCAGAACCACCCTCTATATTTTTAGGTTTTCCTTATTTAACGTTTTCCTGACACTTTTCCTCGCAGCTCGACTCAACTCAGATCAACTGGAAATGACTGAAGCCTTATTTAAAGCTGACCTTTCTCTTTAGCATTGAAAGTGTGAGAAGCGAAAAAGGCAAATTACAGCATTGTCAGTTTAGAGTGACAGTGATGCCCTGTACTGAGTAATAGTCAGCCACTGTGTCACCTTAAAACACATCTAGGAGCAGGGAGCATGTCGTCTCCTTCTGTTTGCTTCTACTGTCTCTTCAATGTTTTTAAAGAAATAAAAGACTGCGTTCAGTGCATACACACACTGAGGTGATGACGCATGTTCAGAACACTAACAAGAGGCAGAACCAGCAAAGATGTTAGAGGTAGACGGATCATTCAGCCAGCCGAGATGATTAAAAGTCTGTGTTGTCAATGCTTTTATGTTTGGGGCAACCTTTAGCAGACGACCCCAAAGAAAGTTGACCATTATTGTGGTAACTTTAATAAAAAGAGAATGGCTCAAAGGTGGGGGGGATAAACAAAACATAATTATTCTGGTCATTAGTTAAAACGCAAGTATTTAACACGGTGAAACATTATCCAGAGTTCACATTTTAAGGAGACTGTAGGCACTGATTTACACCAGCAGGTGGCAGTATAGGAGAGAATAAATTATGAAACATCAACATCAATATAAACTACCTCAAAATGGTTTAGACTTATTTTAGATAAGAAATCTATTTTTAAAATAACATTTTGACAGTTTAAAACAGATGTAGAGTCTAAAACTATGTTCCTACTTGATTGATCTGTAAAGAAAACATGTAGAAAACTCTGCTATAAAAGCAGAGAAGAGCTGCTACAAAAGCCCAGCTGTCCAAGCAGAAAGTCTGTGAATAAAGTTTGGTTTTGTTTGTTTGTTCTCAGGATTTTTTATGCTTGGAAACAGAACCATATGGGAAAATCTTGCTGGCTGCTTCTCCAGAGCATGTGGCAGTCTACCCACCCATCCATCTGAACCACTTTATTCTACAGTGAGGGTCACGAGAGACTGGCGCCTATTCTCCAGCGGTCACAGAGCGAGAGGCGGGGGACACCCAGGACAGGTCGCCAGTCCATTACAGAGCCACATAGAGACAAACGAGACAAACAACCCACTTAAGGCTACTTCACACCGGATGCTGTTGTAGTGTTCGCAAAAATGTAAAAAACATTGATTCTAATCAGAGCCTGCACACTGGCTCCAGGATGTTTGCGGTGCAGTTGAGGACCAAAGTAAACTTTCTGCAACAAGTCTTTTTTTCCCGGACGCTGCAAGTGCATTTTCATCAAGTCAAAGACATTACGTGGTGCACCAGACAGGAAGTGAGACGCTAGCTGGCGAGGTGCAGCCGGATTTTCAAGCTACGTTGCTAAAGTTAACATGATTTGGATAATTAAAAGACAAAGAAACAGCATAAGACTTAATTAAGCAAAACATCAAACTATTTAAAAACAAAGTACGAGAAGACGAGTGTAGCTTCTGTTTACCAACTCCTGTTTAGACACGTACTTGTTATCACGTGAACCATCAAGACTTGGTGCTGTCGTGGGCACAAAGTACCAGAGACATTCAGTAACAGCAGCAGTCGGTGTGAAGTCCGTATTACAACTAGGGATAATTTAGAGTCACCAATTGACCTGATATGAATGTTTTGGGTCTGTGGAAGTAACTGGAGAAACCCAAGTATGTATGGGAAGAACATGAAAACTACATGCAGAGAGGCTGCGGAACCAGGAAGTAAACCCACATCCTCCTTGCTGCGAGGCAACAGTGCAGCACCAACATGCAGCCCGATTGTAAATAACGGAGGTATATTTGTTGCCACTGGTGTATTTTGCCCTCATTCTGCAATCTTTAGACCTTTTGAAACACCAGGACACTACTCTATGTTTCAGAAGGGGTATAGTCCAAGAGATCCATAAGGCAAGACTCCTGTGAAGCAGAATTCAGTCAATTTATATTGTTTCTTTGATTTTTTTTTGGAGTCAAAATTGAAATTGAAATAAAAAGTTTGATGACTCGAACAGCAACTTTTTAAAAAATAATATATTTACCAAAGGGAATTTCTTTATATCTCACAGATTTAATTGGTAAAATAGGAACTTTTAATTTAAAAATATGAACAATTTCATGGTGCAATTAAAAGACTAATAAAATGTAGCACCAATAAGAATCTGTATTGGGTCCCATAGTAGGGGATGAAAATACAGCCAATAATGAATATGTTCAATTTTCCGGCTAAATTTTGGACTAAAAGCAAAGAAATTAGCCTTATACATCAAAGATTTTAGTTCAAAACTGGTCTGTGATATTTGTCTCCCTTTTTCTTGCGTCGTCTCATCATCTTACTCACTTTTATTCTCAGTCCCCTTTTCCAGGAGCCGTTTTCTGACAGGAAACAGCACAGATCGCTAGATACTGTTCACTGGATGTCAGAAGAATCAGACTGATCACATGGCACGACCAACTACAAATCCAGTTTTGCAGTCACTTAGCTGTTTTGACACATCCTCCATATAAATATTTAAAAGAATACTGCCTTGTCTAACACCATTACAGACCTTAAAAGGAGAGGACAAACAATGACCCCATTGCACATACATAGACTGGTGAGTGTACCAAGAAGACAAAATCCAATAAGGACCTACACTCTTAAAAAAAGTAAGTCAGTTAAACTTAGAAACGAAAGTTCACCGGCTGCCTTAAAAATTTGATTCAATTCAACTTGACCAAACACTTTCTTTCAACTCTAAATGTCAAGTTGTACAAATATCATAAATTATAACCATGCATTGTTTTAACTTAAAATTGTTAGTTGAAACAACAAATCCTGTTAGCTTAGCCATTTAAAAAAATCAGTTTATCTTGTTCAACATCCACCCGTCCATTTTCTGTAACCACTTCATCCTCCACAGAGGGTTGCGGGGGAGCTGGTGCCTATCTCCAGGGGTCAAGGGGCGAGAGGTGGGGGACACCCTGGACGGGTTGCCAGTCCATCACAGGGCCACACAGAGACAAACAATCAGCCACACACCCACTCACACCTGAGGACAAATTACTAGGAAACCTGAGTACCTGGAGAAAACACACGGGGAAAACATACAAACTCCACACAGTGAGGCCACAGTGCCGGGATGCGAACCCACAACCTCCTTAATGCGAGGCTACAGTACTAACCAACTGTGCCACCATGCAGTCCCTTGTTGAACATACATACAATATATATAATGTATAATGTGTATATATATTATATTTATATATATATATAATATATAAATATTTTACTTATATGGTATCACCAATAATCCTACTCCTCCAAACCTGACAAATTTCACAGATTAAAAAAAAATCTATAACTTGCAAATTTAAGTTGACTGAATGAGAAAAATGTAACAATTTGTCAGAATAACTCATAAATTTAAGTTTTTCTGATCAAAACACAAAAAAGTAAGTTGCATGGGGCTTATTACAACTCCTTCTCTATCCTGTAACCCCCTTCGCAATCTATCAACTCCTCCATAACTTCCAGGATGTGCAGGGTTGTAATAAGCCCCATGCATTACCCGCTGACTTTCCATTCTCTTATAAATGATGATACGTGACTACGTGTAAAGTAATTTATGCAATCTACACTTGATAATCAGATAGAGGAGACGAATTCTTATTTTTTTTTCATTTATTGTTTAAAGTGAAAATATTTTCAAATCAGAGAACACAACAAACACAAGTTTTACAAATGGAAATAAAACAGGTGACACTAATCTAAATCACTCCTCTAAGCCGTAGCGTCGGGAAACAGTCTCAAGTTCATCTAGATGGGCCTCACTATCCTCTCATCATACATATCATGAATTGAGCTGCGGAACCCTTGCATGCACTTCAATTCGTGTAGAACGGTTTCAGCGACGGTCTTCACTTTGTGGTCATCAGCCTGTATCCCCCGGTTTGCCAGCAGAGCTTGAATAGCTGGACTGAGTTGCGGCATAAGAAGTTGCCGGATGATTGATGCATAGTGGCTGTGGTAATAGTCCTCCCCTATCACTTCCAGGCACTGGTGCTGCAACTGACTAGGATGACTGACCTGACAGCCGTAGCAGTTGGCCTTTTGACGATTCAAGCATGTTATGTTGAATAAATGAAGCAGAGCTGTTTTCACAGCCTTGATGAGCCTAGAAGACAGCCAACCATCCACTTCATCCTGGACGTTACAATCAAGATTTGGTTGAGGACCCTCCCCTTCATCATGAGACACGGTTCCAGGATCCTTTGAGGCACCATCGGTGTGATCCAGATACACGCTATCGGGTTGTGGAGCTGAGTCATCACCCTCATCCTGGAGCTCGGGCATGGGTAACGGTGCCAGTCTACGTGGGAGGGTCTGTGTGCGGCGAGGTATCGGAGTAGGTGGTTGAAAGTAGTTGAAATACGGATGAATCAGCTCGCTGCTTCTATCGTCAGCATCCGGCTTGCTTGCTCTCACCAGCCAACCGTTGGGAAGGGAGTCCGCTGGAAGAACCTCCGAGAGGGAGAACAGCGGAGACTGCGGTGATCCACAGGGCGAGAGAGAGGAGATGGAGGGTGGGTCGGCATATCCGAATCCCACCGGGGATGAAGGCCCGGCAAAGGCCGGACTCGGACTGTTGAAGTCCCAGTATGAAGTTAGAGTAGTTTGCCTGGTGAAGTCTCCCATGTTGGATTGCATAGAGTTTCCTGAAGGCAGCCGGACGGATCTGAAATGAAGATAGAAAAGTTGCAATCACGAGGCGTTTACACCCTACCCTACCCTCATGTGAAATAAGAACAATTTTACTCACCAGTACCCCTTTGCAATGAAAGGTTTCTTCAGTTCCAGTCAGAATACTGCAGCTTTGTTCCCGGCGTCAGAGAATTAGAGCGTCTTCAGTGGATCCTGATGCAGCCTGGCCTCGCGATAAAAGTGGGAATGGTGACTGATTTCTCCCCTGCCTTATATAAGAGTAGAAGGATGGGGGCGGTGTATTCAAATTTGCTGAGCCATCCAATAGGAAGCAGGGGCCAACCAGGTGAGGGGATCATGTCTGGGCATGTTTGGGCATGTTCTGACATGTTGTCGCCTGTATGTGTCCTGCAAAACCTTTAAGCTAGTTTCAGCGTTGGTAAGCTGCTAGCTTTTCAATTTAGCCTGCAGTACATGAGAAATGCATGCCCTGTCTAATAGCAAAAACCTTTAAGCTAGTTTCAGCGTTGGTAANTCGCATCATTCAATTCAACATCCCCACTATATTTTGATAGAACCTGCCTCATCGAAAAACCACATGCTCTATGACACAGATAAAAAATACAGTGATGACCACACACAGATGACTGGTAACTCTGAAATTGTTGGTCATGATACATTATCATGTTGGATCGTTCTTTCACAAAATCGCAAATGGATGATGGGTAGTAACCAAAATCTGGGGCGTAACCATAGGAGTCAAAAAATGTTGCTTTCCCGTCCTCTTCTAGCGTCAGGGCCAACCAATGCTCCCCAGGCATGTGAGACGGATGGGTATTTACGATAAAATAGGCCGGTCGTGGAAAGGTGTGTGTCATCAGCTCCAGCTGGTCACTTGCAAATACACCGCAAAATATCCCTCCAAGCAGGTGCCCAAGCACAGTCTGAATTTCGTGATTATTCATATTTATGAGCTAATAATAATCGACTAAGACCCGTCTTTTCGAGTCTATCTCCAGAATGGAATCATAACAGGCATAGACAATAAGCGTAGTGGTGTGAGGTAGTGGGGTTCTAAACCTCATTTCAAGCCTAATGTTTCCGCTCCGAACAGGTGATAATGCTTCAGTCTCCGCACATGGATCGAGACTAAAAGCAAACAACGCGTATCCTTCATTAAAATCGTCCCTGGTTATGCTTAGAGGAAGGTCTTTTAAATGCCTCCCTGTCGATGTAAACAGGCTGTAATATTCTCTTACAGAATTACCCTGGTTAAAGTTCGGCTGAAAAGCCTTTGCAGGAATCTGTCTGCCATCTTTGCATAATGCTAGGTATTCCATGTCATAATGCTTAAAACAGAACGGATTCAGATCACGAGCTCCTGTAAAAGCTTGATGGTTTACCATGGTAATAACCACCTGTTTAGGGGTCACACCGAGGAAGAGATTCTCTTGGCTGCATATCCGAGAGTGTTCAGGGATGGAGTATGTTTTTACATTCACTCGAGACACTGGATAAAGAGCATTCCCCTTTAATAGCGCTGTTTCATGTCCAAGACGAACCGCTGGAGAAACAGTCACTTTTTTTACAAAGAGAGCAGCTCCTAAAATCCATAGTTTGAATGTAGAATTGGCAGTGCCCATGAGGCAGAAAGCATCGCTTGCCCGAGTTAACTTAATTCTTATATCGACAGAATTCAAGAGCAGTCTTTCACAGAATAAGATATCTGCATGAAGCGGTCCTAGCAGATGCACCTCTCTTGATTGGGCTGTAAACAAGGCCCGTTGATTTAATCCGTCGTTTGGACCATCACTGGTGTCTATAGAGTCCATCTCACCAGATGTATCTTTATAAAACAGTCCTGAGCTAAATTGACTTTTGAGAGACTGGGCAGAGTAATTTAGTAATGTCTCAATCATCGCCCTGTATGGATGGGTTGCACTGGATTGCGAGATTAGTCGGTCGCCCAGGGTTACATCACATTGAGAGAAAATTGTGTTCAGCGGGTAGTTAATTAGTCCCACCTCAGCATCCCGTGCGATTGGAGAGCCATCAGCATTAGTAATTTTTAGTCTAAGATGGACCAGCATGTCATTTAAATCCGTGTAGGCCTCACCACCCCCAGGTAAAAAGAATTCTATAGGCCCACCATCTGTAATGGCTGAGAGGGGGGAAATTTCTGTATATATCTTCTCCTCTATTGATAGCTGAGTCATAGGAGCTGAAAACAGGTCAAGTTCCCCTAGCGTGCATTCAGCGGATTTTGCGTGTAAAAGAGGCATTCTTCAATTTGGTTAAAATATGTCAGAGCCGCTGTCCGACTTCCTTCCCCTCTGCCTACTGAAACCGAGTGCCCTCTTTTTCCTTGTTCTGGGTTGTTTTCTAGCTGTCCACACGCGCTCACCCGGCGGCCTCTTTCTTGCTCGTCGTGATAATATCATAATTCCGGAACCCTCCTGAGGATCGGAATTCTGGGAGGTGATTTTGCTGACAGCCTTACTGATTACATCGGAAGCTATATTTGTTGCTGCAGCTTTAAGATGCGGTTTAACGAGTGAAACTCCTTTCTTAACAAAGGGTGATATGAAGCGGAAGAGCCGAGCAAAGACAGAACCAAAGCCGCGCCCATACATGACGGCCTGACCATAGAAGCCTGGTAGTTCCCCGCCTGTCTGGTTCACATAATATTGCACAAAGTGAGTTGGTTCTTCTGTATGTGTTAGGTACACCATCTCCCCCTTTCCCCAGAAGCTGTAACTGGTTTAAAGTGGAGCTTCACAATCGTCTTTCCGTACACAAAGTCCACGCACCTGTTCCGATCAGATTTAATCTGTATGCAGATGGTTTTAATGTAGCTTTTGGAAATCGGAACGTAATGAATTGTGTTATATCTTATTCCTATGATGTCACCAAATTTACCCTTCACGCTCACCACACCTAGCAGAGGCGAGTAGCTATCACCAACGGTCTGAAACTGAATGATGTCAGTGTAGACAAACAGATTATATACACCTGTGCCAAAATCCGAGGGGTGTGGTGCCGATCTATTAGAGACGGTCCACCACTCACCAGCGTTCAGTCCGAGTATGTAGGCCAGAGGTGGAGATGTTAGAATTTTATGCTGGCCATCCCCTTTAAACTCGAACTTCTTGGAAATGTTATTATATGACAGATCAATGCTCCGATTATATTTCTTGAGAGCTGGAACTATAACATCGGAAAGGTCTTGAGGTTTCTCAAAATACCCCCCTCTGCAGAACTTTACGCTGTACTCCACATTGCGCTCGGGTCCATCTCCACCATCCTCTTCATATACAGTGTTCTTTAACTGAAAATATGAATTTAGGTCCGGCAGATTGTACCATGTGTGGGGATACACAATCTCACATAAACCAACGACCCAGTCGCCACTCAACTCGATAGCTTTTGCCAAGTCTGTAGTGTAATCCGAACTCGTGTTATTTTTAAATACATGCCCGCTGGCATTGGAGGGAAGAGTCACGTAGAAGCCCTCATCACCCATCATGAGTGTAACAGAAAAGTTATCTGATGGCTGTGGTGTGAATAGCACACTGTTACGGATCAGTCGGTAGAACCAGGCTTTATAGGGCTGTTGTGACATCACCTGGTCACTCAACATGGGAGGATGGTGTTATAATTATTTTATGTTCTGAACATCCGAGGCTCTGATCCAACTGTTGAATTTGTCAGGCCAGTTCCTCCATCTTACAAAAACCTGTTCCTCCCCATTGACTCTCCGCCGCTTTAAAATCTTATCCACGTGATATNGGCGGAGTTTTGATACGTGGGGGCGGTGCTTATTTTGACAGGGGCGGGGTTTTGACACGTGGGGGTGGGACTTATTTTGACATGGGGCGGGGTTTTGACACATGGGGGCGGGCTTATTTTGACAGGGGGCGGGGTTTTGACACGTGGGGGCGGGGCTTATTTTGACAGCTCATTAGCATTTTTGACAGATGATACCCTCTTATATCTCTAATGTTCCATTCTATTTAAAATTATTCTCTCTATTAGTTTAGATAAAACACTGGCCAGAGCTATAGGCTGATAGTTATCTTTACTACTTATTTTGCCAGCTTTATCTTTCAGAATGGGCACTAAAATAACAGATAAAACGGAGTCAGGTGAAGTCCCCTGAATTAAAAACCCTGTAAAACAAATAGCAAGCAGAGGATAGAGTCTCCTACTGGCATGCTTCAGGTGCTCTGCAGAGATATTATCCATACATACCACATGCAATATTGTCCTTTAAGCCCATAACTGCATCATATACCTCCTGAGGAGAAACCCTCACATCTTCTGTTATCTATATTATCCTCTATGGCGTTATGAGCATCAGCTGTGGTGACGCAGTGATCAAGCCATGACGTTGTGTGCCACGCTTCACTAATATAAGTGTAACTGTCACCAGACAGGAGCATCTTGCTGGACAGAATCAGACCATTATCTGAGCAACACTTCAGCAGGTGATCAGCAAATAAAGAATTACCATCTGATACATCAGCATTCATGTCACCCACAATATAGAAGTATGAAGTTCTTTCAGAGTTAATTTATTAAGTTTGTTCAAAGTAAACTTAAAAGAATGTACTTGGATAAACCTAATTAAATTACTTGTGACTGATTACTTCAATTTTTTTAAAGTTAGACCCCTGTTTTTTTAGGTTAGACCAATGTTCTCTGTTTTCAGTGTAAAAGTAAAAAGTACGGTGAATTAAAATTACACATAAAGTACTTTTTTTTTCAAAAAATTACTCAAGTAAATGTAACTGAGTAAATGTAACTAGTTACTACCCACCTCTGCTCTCAGGTGAGTGTTAAGTCACCCTAACCCATTTATTCACTTAGTTTTTCTTACTAATATTTTTTTAATTTAATATGTATATATATTTTTTAAATAAATGCTTATTAAATAAATAAGTATATTAGTAACAAAAATACATAAATAAATAAATAAATAAATAAATAAATAAATAAATAAATAAATAAATAAATAAATAAATAAATAAATAAATAAATATTAAGAGAAAGGGCAAAAAGTCCCTAACTCCATATATGGAAAAGATCAAAGGTAAGTATGACATCATCATGTGACAGAGCTTTGATAGAGGATCTCCAGTCTGGGATCATTCGTGACAGACCTCTGATAGAGACAGTCGTCTTACTGTGAGCTCAAGCGTTTTCAACGTTTAACTCACTACTAACTACAACTTTAACTCACTATTACTCATCTTAAAACACTAGAAGAAAACATCATGTCTAGAGTACAATTAAATTACGGGTGGTTCGCAGAGTGCCACGAATATGAGCTGGAAATGAAAAACCCACGTTCTAGGAGTCCATCTGAAGGAGTCTTGGTAGGGCCTCCACTGCCAGAGACTCCTTCATCTGAGGAAGAACAAAAACAAAGTCCCTCTCCACAGACATGGAGGGCTCGTCCTGAGAAACGTAACCATAAATCTACTTTCTCTAAGAAGACTAGAGCGCCCCAGAATGAATCACCGAAGTGTAAAAATTGCGTACAGCTTACACAGGAGGTGAGTCAGCTCAACATAAAGGTCCAAAAATGGAGCGATCGTTATGATGAGGAGAATGACAAAAGAATGTCAGCAGAGAACAGCAGCAAAGCCTACAGAGAGGGGTATGAGGAACTGGAGGAAAAGCTGAAAAGAATCACTGATGAAAAGAATAAAGAAGAACTAGAGGCTATTTCCAGATTTACTGGAACCGGCAGAAACAAACTGATTCAGATAGTGAAGGAAAAAGAGGAGAAAATCTCTGAGCTCGAATTGGCTTTGAAGACAGCAACTGAGACTAACCTTGCAAACATCAGCCAACTACAACACCAACTGGCAGATAAAGAGGAGCTCTGTGAAAAGCTGAAGGACAGGCTGAGAACAGAGCAAGAGCGTAACAAACAGGTGGAGAAGAAACAAGAGGAAGAAAATGTTATTGAGATGGAAAAGCTCAAGAAACGCTTTGATGGCCAGAAAGCACAGAGCAAATTACTCTATAGCTCAGTGATTAAAGCCAATACAGAGAAAAAGCAGCTGGAGAAAACATTGTCCAAGGAGCAGGAGGTTTTTAATCAACAGCGTCAGGAAGATCAACTGATGAATGAAACGCTCAGGAACAATCAGAAAAAGAGAGTCAGCTGAGACTGGATTGTGAGCACAGACTCAGAGACACCTCCTCTGTCAAGCTGAATCTCCAGGAGGAAATACAAGTTTTAAAACAGAGAAACGAGGAACTCCTGGAGATGATGGCAAAGAGACAATCGGATCAAAAGGAAGAAGACCAGAGGATTCAGAAGAACCTGGA
>SSNR01000016.1:521746-534556 GCA_006937965.1 Callopanchax toddi
TTTTCATTTATTGTTTAAAGTGAAAATATTTTCAAATCAGAGAACACAACAAACACAAGTTTTACAAATGGAAATAAAACAGGTGACACTAATCTAAATCACTCCTCTAAGCCGTAGCGTCGGGAAACAGTCTCAAGTTCATCTAGATGGGCCTCACTATCCATCTCATCATACATATCATGAATTGAGCTGCGGAACCCATGCATGCACTTCAATTCGTGTAGAACGGTTTCAGCGACGGTCTTCACTTTGTGGTCATCAGCCTGTATCCCCCGGTTTGCCAGCAGAGCTTGAATAGCTGGAATGAGTTGCGGCATAAGAAGTTGCCGGATGATTGATGCATAGTGGCTGTGGTAATAGTCCTCCCCTATCACTTCCAGGCACTGGTGCTGCAACTGACTAGGATGACTGACCTGACAGCCGTAGCAGTTGGCCTTTTGATGATTCAAGCATGTTATGTTGAATAAATGAAGCAGAGCTGTTTTCACAGCCTTGATGAGCCTAGAAGACAGCCAACCATCCACTTCATCCTGGACGTTACAATCAAGATTTGGTTGAGGACCCTCCCCTTCATCATGAGACACAGTTCCAGGATCCTTTGAGGCACCATCGGTGTGATCCAGATACACGCTATCGGGTTGTGGAGCTGAGTCATCACCCTCATCCTGGAGCTCGGGCATGGGTAACGGTGCCAGTCTACGTGGGAGGGTCTGTGTGCGGCGAGGTATCGGAGTAGGTGGTTGAAAGTAGTTGAAATACGGATGAATCAGCTCGCTGCTTCTATCGTCAGCATCCGGCTTGCTTGCTCTCACCAGCCAACCGTTGGGAAGGGAGTCCGCTGGAAGAACCTCCGAGAGGGAGAACAGCGGAGACTGCGGTGATCCACAGGGCGAGAGAGAGGAGATGGAGGGTGGGTCGGCATATCCGAATCCCACCGGGGATGAAGGCCCGGCAAAGGCCGGACTCGGACTGTTGAAATCCCAGTATGAAGTTAGAGTAGTCTGCCTGGTGAAGTCTCCCATGTTGGATTGCATAGAGTTTCCTGAAGGCAGCCGGATGGATCTGAAATGAAGATAGAAAAGTTGCAATCACGATGCGTTTACACCCTACCCTACCCTCATGTGAAATAAGAACAATTTTACTCACCAGTACCCCTTTGCAATGAAAGGTTTCTTCAGTTCCAGTCAGAATACTGCAGCTTTGTTCCCGGCGTCAGAGAATTAGAGCGTCTTCAGTGGATCCTGATGCAGCCTGGCCTCGCGATAAAAGTGGGAATGGCGACTGATTTCTCCCCTGCCTTATATAAGAGTAGAAGGATGGGGGCGGTGTATTCAAATTTGCTGAGCCATCCAATAGGAAGCAGGGGCCAACTAGGTGAGGGGATCATGTCTGGGCATGTTTGGGGGGTTCATTGTCAGGGTATGTACGAGGGGCTTCATGTTAGGCCTTATTTGGACATGTTGTTGCCTCTGTGTCCTGTTACATGTTGGGGGGTGTGCCCAGGTCAGCCAGGCTAGGGATTTCATGTCAGGGCATGTTCTGACAGGTTGTCGCCTGTATGTGTCCTGCACAGAGATTTTACTGTGATTATATTATTATTATTACTAAGGCTAGAAATGCATGCCCTGTCTAATAGCAAAAACCTTTAAGCTAGTTTCAGCGTTGGTAAGCTGCTAGCTTTTCAATTTAGCCTGCAGTACATGACATCCACCATCAGGAGCAGTAGATGGGCAGATACCTGTTAGCTTCACCATTAGCTGCTAGCCCCATCACGTGATCTTGCCTTCCGAGTTCAAACATCCGCTTCCGGTGACGTATTTCCGGCTACGTATTTCCGGTGGCATATTTCCGGTGGGCTGACATATTTTGNACTGAGATCCAGAGCCTGAAAGACCAGCTTCAGGAAGACCAACTGATGAATGAAACTCTGAGGAACAATCAGAACAAAGAATGTCAGCTGAGACTGGATTGTGAGCACAAACTCAGAGACATCACCTCTGTCAAGCTGAATCTCCAGGAGGAAATACAAGTTTTAAAACAAAAAAACGAGGAACTCCTGGAGATGACGGCAAAAAGACAATCAGATCAAGTGGTAGCAGACCAGAAGATTCAGAAGAGCCTGGAGAAGCTTCAGCAGCAGCTGGCTGAGAAGGCTTCACTCTCACTAGTTGTAGATCAACAGAAAACGGAGATCCAGAGCCTGAAAGACCAGCTTCAGGAAATAAAGGACATCCAGCTTCAACAGAACCCTGAAGTTATCAAAACTGAAGCCACGACATCTTTCAAGGCTGAGGTGAGAGAAGCTCTGAGTTCAGAAAACTCTGATCAGAGCTCGAAGGATCAGGAGAAGAAGCCAGTGAAAAATGTTATTTTGATGGAAAACCTCAAGAAGGTGAAGGAAGAGATAAGAACACAGATCAGAAAGCTCAATGTGACACTGACTAAAGTCACTAATGTGACACTGACTAAAGTCACTAACGAGAAAAAGCAGGAGGAGGGAAAAATGTCAGAGGAGCAGAAGGTTTTATTTAATCAACAACGTCATTAAAAATCAAATGAAAAAAACCCCCAAATCAAAACATTTTAAAGGCCCCCTAACCCCACCTCCTCCATCATGAAGAGCCTATGACACCATCTGGGTTTGAGGAAACCTGCATCACCACCAAATGTTCACAACAACCACCATTTAGAACAAGCAGCACGGGGTCAAGACGTTCCCACTGAAACCTGACAGAAACCAGGTCTCCAGTCCCAGCTGAGACCTCTTGTTGGGTTTCAGAGCGTTCCCCGTGTCTGCTTGTGTTGATGTGACCTTCATGTTGACTTCCACCAGGGGTACAAAAAAAAATAGTAGCACAAGTCAGCTCCCAGAGAGCAGGTCACCTGTTGACTGGACTTTCTGTGTCTCCTTGTGCTGCCAGAGGGTTTTCTCCGGGCGCTCCGGTTCACCCATCCAACCTCAGGTTGATCAGTGAGTCTAAGCTGGTTCTAGCAGTCAATGTGAGTCTGTGTTCATAATCAGGTGTGATGGAAGATCAATTAGACAGTCGATAGCTCCTCCCACATTCAGTCACCCAGCCCTGATTTACTCCCTTAGCATCCTGTCATCATGGAATCCCAGCCCAGTGTGTCAATCATTAGACAAACAAAGAGTCTAAATCAATAAATAAAGAATGAAATTAGATCAGAAAATACTGTAATATTGTACATTACTATGTCTGTGCAATCTATAGCTGAAGAAAATATACAGACAAAGGGTATATATTTGGTTAAAATATGGCTAATAGCAGGTAAAAAGGCTATTACAAAGAGATGGGGAAAGAATACCCCCCTATTGTGGATCAATGGATACAGATTGTAGAGGAAATCTACATTATGGGAAAGATAACACACCGCCTACGGCTACAGGAAGCTCAGCGTAAAGAAAGATGGTCAAAATGGACAAAATACATAACAGAACAGTAACAAAGAAACAAGGACGACCCTGAATGGGTATAAAAAAACATCAAAACAAAATGAGAATATGGATATTTTTCTTGGATTTAACTCTCAAATGTCCAGTGGTGATTCTAGACCAACATTAGAGGGGGGGCCAGGCTGGAGCCAGCTGCTTTTTTTTTAGAGGGGCACAATCTAATAGCGCTTACAGATATGCATCGGCTCTGCTCGGATCTGCTGCTGCTCAGCTCGCCCCCGCACGGTCGGGGATGATTCTTGACTGGCTTCTCAGGAATGCAGAAGTGATGGAGCAGATGGGCAGCCCCTTAAAAGTGCAGCAAAAAAGTGGCGAAGGGATTTCCGTGACATCACAAACGAGCACCAGTCCTTGGTAAATAAAGCAGTTGTTTACAGACTACTGGATCACACTGATGGCAAAAACAATGGATAACCTCATGGAAATGATCATTATTGTAATCATTATACTCCAGATGTGGCTGGAGCTCATGGGGAACCAGCTCCATGAACGGCATGAAATAATGTGTCGCATGATGCAGGAAGCTGTTCTGCTGCAGCAGCGGGGCTGAAGATGCAGACAAACGCCAAGCCTGCAGGTAAACATGAGACTTCAGCCAACCAATCAGTCCGCAGTGGGCGTGTGGCGCGGCTGTGTGGCCCCGCTCTGACCACGGAGGAGCAGGGCCGTGACAAAGTATGGGCTCGGCTCCGAAACCGGACATGTGGGCCGTATCTGAAAGGTTTGAACCGGGCAAAACCGAGCAGAGCCGATGCATATCTGTAAGCGCTATAAAACACTCAGCACTTAGCAGGGGTCACAGGGGGCCAAGCTTGTTGTAAGGGGGCACTGCCCCCCCCCCCAGAACCGCTCCTGCAAATGTCAATTTCTTAAATTTTTTTGGTTCTTGACTCTGTCAGTTTGTTTTATATGGACTATAAACTGCCAATTAAAGCTGAAGTGGCAAAATAAAAAATTTATAATAAAAAATATTTAGTAGAAAAAAGATTACCAAAAATATTTAAAATCAATATAAACAATAAAAATGAAAATCTAAAAAAAACAAAACAAATCCCCTTCGCTGAATCGCCACCTTATCGTGGTGGAGGGGTTTGCGAAACCCCATGATCCTGAAACTGTGTTGTCTGGGTTACCAGCCCGTTAGGGTTTCCATGGCAACATGGCCTCAGGTGAGGGGTCAGACTAAGAGCGATTCAAACACCTAGAGGACCACACCTGTAATGTGGAGACAGGGTGGACCTTCTGGAGCTACCTGTAGATTTCTTAGGTAGCTTCTCATATTTGCTTTACCTCCTCAGGTCAGAGCAGAAAGCTAAAGGCACTGGTAATGGTACTCTCAGTGAAGAGATGGGGTTCGATTCCCTGCAGTTCCAGTCACCAATAGAGGTAAAATATATAAAACATTTAAAAAAGAAAAAACCAAAACAAGAGAAAACAATCACAAAAACAAATGAAAAAAAAGCTTTATGTCACAACCAGAAGCTACAGGCACTGGAAATGGTTCTCCCAGTGATGGGACGGGGTTCGAATCCTTGTGGTGCCCTGCTCATTGGACTGACATACTTCACTTTGCTTTTGTGTTTCTTGAAATCCAGAAATGTGTCTAGTCAGCACTTCCAGGTTTGACACTTGAATAAACAAAGGGTCACCTGTTTTAAGATTGAACATCTTCTAATTCTTGTCATCTAAAGATGGTTCTCATCCTTTGAAGGTCTGTGACATTAGAAGATAACTGAATCTTCTTTTGCACTATATTCAGAATCTTTATTGTTATTTTGCATATTGAGTTTCAGGAATCAATAAATGAAGACAATAAAGTGGGTCAAAAGAAGAAACGATGTCTACATTTACAGAAACAGTCTCAGACATTTGGATTATGTTCCTGTTTTAAACAAACATTCAATAATAGGAAGACTTTTTCATGCAGTTTGACCTTTCCAGAAAAATGTTCAGTTTTAAGAGAACCAGTAGCATAAGGCCTGAAAACACCTGATCCTAGTTCAGTTACATGTTTGATTTAGAGTTCTGTGACTGTAAAGGAGATTTTTTTAAATCTGATTTTTATTTCATGTTGAATAAAGTTCTGATAATCCATCCATCCATTTTCTGTAGCCGCTTATTCCTCCACAGAGGGTCGCGGGGCAGCTGGTGCCTATCTCCAGCGGTCAAGGGGCGAGAGGCGGGGGACACCCTGGACGGGTCGCCAGTCCATCGCAGGGCCACACAGAGACGAACGAGACAAACAACCACACACCCACTCACACCTAAGGACAATTTACCAGCCCAATTAGCCTGACAGTCATGTCTTTGGACTGTGGGAGGAAACCGGAGTACCCGGAGGAAACCCACGCACGCACGGGGAGAACATGCAAACTCCACGCAGAGAGGCCGCAGAGCCGGGACGCGAACCCACGACCTCCTTGCTGCGAGGCAACAGTGCCAACCAACTGCGCCACCATGCAGCCAAGTTCTGATAATGAACGTGATTTTCCTCACATTGCTTTCTTATTTATCTGTGTCCGCCTCTCAGGGGCGGTATCGGGAACCCCAGACTGTCCTCTCTCCCCGTCCACCTCCACAAGCTCCTCTAGTGGGACCCCAAGGAGTTCCCAGACCAGCCTGGAGATACATTCCCTCCTGGGTGGACCAGAGGGTTTCCTGCAGGCAGGACAATCCTTCAACAACTCTCCAGGAGGCGTCCTGACCAGATGAAGCATCTCAGCTGTGGTTCCACTCCAGAGTTCCTCCAGGATGTCTGAGCAAAGTAATGCACTGACAATGAAAATGACAGCAATGGTAGCATTCAGGCTACAAAGCTGTCAGATTAAAACGTTTCACTGTGATTTCATTATATTTATGAGTAATGAGCAACATCATATGCTTAGTGTGTGTGTGTGTGTGTGTGTGTGTGTGTGTGTGTGTGTGTGTGTGTGTGTGTGTGTGTGTGTGTGTGTGTGTGTGTGTGTGTGTGTGTGAGAGAGAAAGCCCATCAACTGAAACGGACATATTTCATGAGTTTGAAATGTGTCACCCTCAGGAAAAAGCCTCAGGTGATATCTTCTGAAGACCTGAGTCAGCAGAATCCAGCCCACTTTCTGCGGTTCTCATACTTGGACCAGTTCAGCTGGAGAGCACTGACCTGACCTCCCTCGTGCACTCAGAGAGGCCTTTCACAGACCCTCTGGAACACGCCTTGATGGAGTCAGCCTGCACTGAGGAGACGGTGGAGGAACCGGAGCTGGTCACCGTGAGCTGAGGCCGAGTGCACAAAGATTCACAGAAAGTACAAAAAATAAATCATTTTACTTTTAGTAATCATGACTGTGAGTGTGAACTCAGCGCTGAGAGAAAAGGAGCAATCATTGATTATGGACTGAGCTTGTTTTAAACTAGCTGCAGAAAAACAGCCATTCCAAAGTTATTTTGTTGATTTAGTGAGTCAGTTCAACACCACATCCATGGAAATACGGGGGGGTGCAGATGTAAGAGCTATGGTTCATGGTTTAGCTTTAACGTATGCCTCCTTACCAGTGGCGGCTGGTGAATTTTTTTTTGGGTGGGGCGCATTTTTGCTAGGCAGTTTTCAGATGCGCAAAAAAATCACATATCACCACTAGGGCGGGGAATGATGCAAAATATTTTCATCTGACTGAATATTTTGCTGGTAAAACTCCCTACGACCAGTTCTCTAGAAATGTGGTGCTGTTAGGTCTAATTCTACACATCAAACAGTAAAGAAATCATAAAGTCTTCATAAGGAGACCTTAGAATAATATCAATATAATCAGATACAAATAAAAATAAAAAAAACAACCACAATGTGGTCACAACAGAAGTTGTAAGAGTTTCAAGGAAAAAACAACCTGGCAAAGTCAAAAACTTTACTTAATATTTACAATTAGCTTTCTACTGACACCACAAAGAAATAAATCCATCTCTAACTAATACAGTCAAATAATTAATGTTACAATTCAGCCAACAAACACTAACCAAGCAAGTTATGACAATCAGCTCAACTAATGAAGTGAATCACCAACAAAATAAAGTCAAATCCACTGATATGTCCCATCAAACCCAGTCAGACCAAACTTCCTTAAAACGCCATAGTAATTTAATGAAAAGTAGAGAAAACTCATGAAAAACAGGCTAAACTACATAAACCAACGTATTCAATCAGCAGTATCTTTATTTCTCTAACATTCGGCAGACACCTCAACAAACACGTCGCTATTTAAGGTATAAATTCACTCATCAGGTCTTAGCACAGCTAGCCGCGGCTAGCTCTGCCTATGGGGTTTTTGAATGGGAAAATCCGCGACAGACACATAGTCATTAAAGTGCCCATGATTCGATATTTAAATCACTTTATATTAAACAGGTGTAATCTTTGATGCCTCTAGATTAGCGTTGCACCATTATAACTCAAAATACGCTGTAATTATTTCCTAACGAGCAACTCAGAGATCAGAAGAATACGCCGCCTTCTGGTTCTGCTGGGTTTCTCCTTATTTGGCAGCCTGACACTTCTGCTGCAGTAGGGGGCAGTGCCGTCGCGTGAAAGTGAAACAAAAGTGAAACTTAACACTACACGGTCTATGGTCAATGGCGGCGGCACTGCCTCGCTCCAGTTGTCGTGAACGTGCATGTGGGCGGAGAATTTACTATATAAGCAAGTCCGGATCACTATGACCTCATAGCGGGCTGGAGTGAAAAAAACGGTTTGAAACCTGGGTCTGAAATCTGGAAGAGCTTCTCATTAGCTGTACTAGGAGACAGATGGACGCCGTTTTTTGCACTTTCTGGCAGGTTTAAAGTGAGAGCTCAACGTTGCAACATAATAGATAAGTCAGAAAACACGGAAAACCATGTCATGGGCACTTTAAGAAAAAAAAAAACAAAGTCACTCACCTTTGACTTGATTAAATCAAGACAAATGGAATCATTTGGCTTGTTTTCACAAGCGGGCAAGAAGGATTCTTTGAATAAATATCCATTTTCTACCCTCCATTATAAAGAGAGCAAGAACTTCCGGTCCCGGTATGAGTAACACTCCGGTCTCCTGCCGTTGTGCGCATGTCACACAGTGACGCTGAAGACCTGCGTCCCGAGCAATCTCCTATTTTTTGCACTCAGAGCGCATGCGGCAGAAAAAATTGCCAGTGTGCATGCGTCAGGAGCAGAAAACAATGCGCTATGTTGGGACGGCGTCCCGTCCAGACATGCGCAGTAGAACCCAAAGAAACACGACCTATCGGTCCGGTAAAAAATAGTGAGAAAACCTTTCTAAACTACACCTAAATGCAGATTATACACAGAACTTATTGTATATATAATGGATGGCTCATTTAGTTTTATTTTCATGTTAGTTTTTTATATTTTGTGATCCCTATTCCTCTTCTTCTTCCTCTTGGGACTGGTGGGGCGGTGCCCGAGCGCCCCCTATGGACGGGCCGCCACTGCTCCTTACACTGGACACAGGTCCAAAGAGAGATCGAGTGCACTGCTGCAGGTCCGTCTGCAAACTCCACACACAGCAACACAGCACCTGGTCCGCTGGACTGCACGTATTACTGGTGGGGATGCAGCGCTGTTTCTGCATGCCAGGGGCAGATCTACTGGGGTAACAAAGGGTGGCAGTTGACACCCACCCTAAAAGAAAGCCTTGCCACCCCTACTGCCACCTCAGCCGGCATAATATTATTGTATATTGTACCACCTCAGAAAAGTTATTGCCCCTCTTTTGCCACCCCGTAAATATTTCTCTAGATCTGCCACTGGTGCTGCCCAATTATACCCGTAACCTTAGTCATCACCTAATGTCTTAATATACAGTATTTCTCTTCGCACCCCATTCATATTTCTGTAATGTCATTTATAGGCAGTTCATATAAAATATAACATGTATTCAATAGGTCATTATTTATGTTTATATGTTTTCCAAATGTTTCTTTGTAATTAAAAGTAGTTAAATTAATATTTGAACTTTAAAATAAAAAACCTATTAGTTACACAATCAGATTTTTTGATAATTTCACTCCTTTGTTGCGCACTGTCCACATACATAGACAGTATATAAAACCATATTTTAAAACAATTCTAAATGCTTTTCAGTTTAGGCTCATATAGAATAATAAAATCGATATTTTTAAAAATCTAGACAATTTTTTTCATAATGCGTGCATGAAAGGGTTAAAAGTTTCAATTTACAGTCGATGACATCTCCGGGCCGCATCCCCCACCCTTTAGAAAAGCTTGCTACACCCCTGGGCACGACACAAGAGTTGTTCTGTGGCAGAGGGGACAGTCAAATGGCAGAAAATAATAGGGTGCTTGCCAGGCCTGACAGATAACTGGGAGGAAGCCATACAATAGGCAAGCAACATGCTGATCTTTACAATAGAACAAGCAGGAAATGGCTCTGCATTTCAGCCGTCTTCTCATTTCAGCCGACATCCCAGAGAGCATATGTCACTGTGGGAAAATATCTACGTAGATGCTGTGAATCACAGGAGGCTGAGCGACCTGCAGAACGAGCAGATATGTGACAAACTCAACGTTTTTCTAGGTCGCTTTCAACACAAGCCAACCCTCTGATTTAGGCTCAGCTAGCTTTTAATTAGAAATCAATCTCATTTGAATAAAAACATTGATCCTCATTCAAAATAAGCAATTTGTCTTCAATTACAAAACCCATTAAAGCATCATTAGACTTCAGCACACTCGTAAAAAAAGAAAGAAATCACATCAATATAAAGCAGAGCACATCACAGTGGTATTTTCAGTAAAATGCTCTTGTTGTCTCTTGTAAAGGAGGCATAATGGTGAAAATGTCATTTATTGATTGGTAGTCAGACAGTTAATCGTCTATTCTTTACAAGCTCTAAAGTGAATATCATAACCGGTAGGTAGCCATTTCATTTTGGCAATTACCTCATTTAGTTGTGAAAAAAGAAAATGTTTAAATATTCAAAAATGTAGCTATAAAATCAAACATCCTCTCTAGATATCACACCAGTCTGAGAAACGATTCTCAATTGGAGGTTTTGTCACAAAATGTCTTCAAATGACTGGCACCTCTACCAATCACAGGTCAATCTGAGGCTCTGTCAACATGAACTAATCCACGTCCTCCAAGAAGTTAAACCAGCGCTTTGGAAATTAGGAGAAAACACTGGATACGTTTTAGTCAAGAGACTCTTTTTGTCTGAGCTGCTTCACTATCAGTACGTTTGAGTGATTTGGTAGAATTAAGGCTCCAACCAGAAATAAACTTAACTTCTCAGCTGATACTGCAAAACAGATGATGGTGTTCTGGACTGTCTGGTACCTTTGGCTCTTAAAGGATCAGTGTGAAACGCCATTATGAGAAAAAACAAAGGTTTCAAATTTTACTCATTTTCTCTTATTTTGAAATGCAGCCCAATTTTTATATAGTTAATGGGAAAACATAGCAGTCAAACATCTATGCAAAGATCCATGTCAAGGTTTCTGAACTGAATTCATTTGATTTTGACAGCTGATTGATTTCAGTGTGGAAAAATAGGGATTTAATATGCGACTAGTTTTTAAAGTTTTCCCACTCACAGAGTGGAGAGGTCTGTAATTTTCCTCATAGGCACACCTCAAATGTGAGAGACAGAATGTAAAAAAAGAAAGATCCTGTTTAATGATTTTTAAATAATAAAATCTCATTTTATTGACCTTAAAGCATGATGTTTTCAACTTCTCCATACATTTGCTTCAAAACTTTTTTGGGCTCCTTTAAATTGTAGTTGAATACCTCTGGTTGTTTTTGATGATGAATATTTTAAAGTTTAGTTGGAACAAACCCTAACCCAGCAACACCATAGCTTTATAGGACCCACAATGATAAAAAAAAATACATGGAGGGAATCGCATAATTGGACATTAAAAATGAAATTTACCAGGAAAGTTCATTTGTTAATGTGTGGATGTGATCTAACAAATGTTGGGTACTTCTTAGAATACTTCGTGTTTTTCACACTTTACAATGAATGAGAAACCACTGCATCCTCTACTGTCTGTGTGATCTGATACAAGACAAGTGATGCCTGTTGTAGAGCTGAGGAAAAGAGGTCCACTGCAGGCATTCAGACAATGAAACTGTTACTTCTAACCACAAAGTTAACAGTAAAACAAAATCCAAGCTATGTGCATTATTTGGGAGAACAACGCCCCAGTGAGACAATCACATTGGCATGTGATTGGCCTAAATAGGAACGATCAAAAAGTCTCATCAAAGTAGCTGAGTGATACAGCAGCTACACATGTACCATGGTAAACGGCCTGTACTTATAGAGCGCTTTCTAGAGTGTTCTACACTCCCTACTGTACAACAAAAGTCATTCACCTCTGCACACCAGCAGGTCCCTCTGACCACCACCAGTAGGCAAGGTGGGTGAAGTGTGTTGCCCAAGGACACAATGACAGAGTGACCCAGCTGGAATTGAACCAGTGAACCTCTGGTCGCCAGACCAGCCACTCTACCAACTGAGCTACACACCACCTGGACATACCATAGTAAATTAAACATTTGATTGAAACAAACTGCATGAACTATACCATCTCATGCAAAGTTGTAGAGCTAAAAAAAAACCCACAGGAAAAATAGTTTTTTTCTGTATGACTTCAGTTTGACTTTTTTGCATGGGGGTAGATTTGGCATGGATGGAGGTGACGTGTCCCTACCAATAACTCCATCCAAGGGTGCAGAAATAGCGCTGCATCCCCAGCATAGGTGCAGCCCAGCGGACCGAGGTGCTGTGCTGCTGTGTGTGGACCTGTGTCCACGGGAAGGACACGCCAAACAGTTCACGTTGATGACACCTGCTCTGGGTGGATGTGGCCTGCGCTGGACTGGCCATGGGGCATTTTCCCGGTGCGCACTCGAACCCGCCGTCCTGTTCCCGTCCCCACCAATGTCCAAGAGCAAATCTACGCCATTGCTTTTCTGAACAAAAGTTGGATACTTATGAGTATTGCTCCTGTCAGAGGACTACTTCCTATTTCTAAAGGTACACTTTGAGTGGGTATAGTCCTTACTGTAAATACATAATTGATAAAACACCACTTCAACATGACCGAAACATTAATTTAAAGTCTGACATGAACTATACACAGAAGGTGAGACTGGTCACTTTTAAAATTCATTTTCTAAAAGCTTCCATAACAACATCCCATCTGTAGAGAGTCCTGCAGACACAAGAGGAGGATGCTATAAAACCCACAGCATTCTCCTCAGTGTGTGTGTGTGTGTGTGTATGTGTGGGCGTCCCCCCCCCCCCCCCCCCCCCCCCCCCCCCCCCCCCCCCCCC
>SSNR01000016.1:534566-567675 GCA_006937965.1 Callopanchax toddi
CCCCCCCCCCCCCCCCCCCCAGCACCATTTAACCTTGAGCTGTCGCTACGCGGGCACATATCACCTTTGCAGGCCTCATGGTCACTCAAATCAATCACTGCGTCCTTCGCCGCTTTAGGATGAATCAGCAGTTTTAGGAGACTGATTGATTTTTATCTTGATTTCATAAAACATTTAGACAAACCAATTAAAGAGGCGGCTGACTGCAGCCACCAGCACTTAATCCATCATTCTGTCAGGGGGATAAAATCAGATTGACACTAATGTAGTCAATATGTTGGTGGATTTGCAATCTGGTAAAATAAAGTGGGAGTTAATTGAAGTAACTGGAGGACCGAGGCATGATTGGTGTGAATATGAAAGTTACGTGTGTTTGGATTATCCTGGAGTTAGTTCATCATACCCAACTTTTCCGTCCCTCGTGACTCCATTCAGTTCATTTCCAGCGATGTTGTGCGGATGTCTACGGAACGCTTTTCCTTAAGGACTCGGGTTCCCGGTCGTGCAGGTGAAATACAGCATGCTTATTAACATGCAGTGGAGTTAACTCCCACAGAACTCCTTCTCCTTTTGTTTTAAGGCAGGCTTCTTAATTACTAGCTGTCCCATTCAGGTTGTAAATGATCCTTTATTGCCACTCTGTAATCAGAATAAATCCTCAAGCCTATTCACCAGCCTGATGTCCCTCCATTGATTTACAAATGACCCATGTATTATTAATCCAATGTTTTCCCCATTTTTACCTCATTATAAGCCCTATCTGCAAGTAAAGGGCACCTCACAGTGTTATCATGCACAGCAGAGTTTCTCCACAAGTCTCACGGCGGTTTGTTTATTCCGTTTGATACCGTCTCGTGTTGATAACAAAAGAAGGTTGGGTGATATCAACGCTTTCCCTCTGCAGTTAATATAGAGCCTATCACTTTCATCTGAAAGGTTTCTTTGTACTTTTTCCTTCTATGTCCTTTTAGAAAGGCAAAAGTGCACAGTGACATGGCTTTCAGGCAGGAAATCATAACTGTACGCGGGGTTAGTGGGGAGGATATAGATAAAACTTTTACTCTGGACATCTAATGACAATGATTATGTTTAAAGCATTAAAGGTGATATGTGGAGCATTTTTCTATGTATCAAAGTTTTCTAAATGTTTTAAATAGTGGTGGGCATAGATTAATTTTTTTATTCTAGATTAATTTTGAAATTAATCTAGATTACTCTAGATTAAAGTGTCTCATTTGAATTCTGCCAAAGGGTTCATAATACCGGTATGTGTGTGCATGAGCATGAGGCTGAAGAATGGTGATACTTCAAGTCTAGAGTTTA
This sequence comes from Callopanchax toddi, assembly GCA_006937965.1. Lineage (NCBI taxonomy): Eukaryota > Metazoa > Chordata > Actinopteri > Cyprinodontiformes > Nothobranchiidae > Callopanchax > Callopanchax toddi. The sequence continues at coordinate 535,890 of SSNR01000016.1, forward strand.
AGGTTAGTAACAGCTGTTTGGATCAGCTGTTACTAACCTAACAAGAAATACTAAACCTGTCAGAACTTCCCTCAGAAACCCAGACCTGAGTCACAAACCAGAACCTCCAGACCAGATGAGCTCTGAGCTCATTTTAACAACCTAGTCTGATGGAAACATTTTAACACTAAAACACATTGATGTGTCATCAGAGGTCTGTCTCCTTTAACTTTACAGCTGTTTTCTAAGGCTCACTCTGTTTTAATAGTTTTACTGTAGAAACCTTCTCATCTCCTGACAGTAAAGGATTACATTTAGTTTACAGGTGACCTGATTAAAGCATCAGCTCTCTTTTTTACCACATCAAATAACTTCAAACTGATTTTTTACCTGTCAAAAAGTGATTGTAGCATCCATTTTATCTGTAATGGATTAAATCTGCTTTCAAATGTCTTTATTTCTCTACTGTTTATTTCACATTATCCTATAGGGCTGTTTCATCATGTTTTTGTTAAATAAAACCACTTTAGGGGGTTTAAACGTTAATATGAGTCTCTGAAAACTAAAGACAACCCTCTGATAAAGTCATTGACAGATCAATGTGTTTTAGTGTTGACATTGTTTGATTTGTTGAATGTTCAGCTGTCACTTATGCTGAAAAATATGTTTGAGCAGCGCGCGCTGCCACATTCACTTTATTAACGAGAGGCGCGTGCACAGCTGAGGCTGTCAGCCCAAATAACATGTCGGTTCACCAGGAAACACCTGGAACCCAGACAGCCAGTCTAAACCTGGTTGATGACTTGGTTGGAGTTCTGCGTGAACTTTACCAAGTTGTTGCCGCGGGTTCCTGACTCGCTCAGCGCTCTGCTGTCTCCTCCAACCTGAATCAAGCTCCGAACCACACGGTCCAGTTCAGGAGGAGGGGGCGTATGCCGAGGTTGGCACGGGCACGCGGCTCCCAGACACGCCTCTTTCACCTCCATGGGTCCAGGTGAAAGTCCTGGACCGGAACCGGCTCATGGTGAAGGAGGCGCGTTTGGGAGATGTGAGGCATGTCTCTCGAACGCGCGCCTCACCTGGACCCGCAGCTCCCGGTCCGGGTGAAGGATCGGTTTGGGAGACTCCTCCTTCACCTGGATCCTTTCACCCGGACCGGGAGCCGCAGGTCCAGGTGAAACGCGCGTTCAGGAGACAGGAGCCGCGCCTCCTTCACATGGACCGGGGGAACCGGTCCTATTGCTGCGGGTCCGGACTCCGGAAAGAACCGGATCTGGGTCCGTGTCAGGATCGGACTCCACCATTTGGTAATCCCTGGTCTAGACCCAGCAACCCAATTTAGATTAACGGCGTTTTTTTTGTTTTTGTTTTTTTTTGTCGCGTGATAACGCAACGCGTTAATGTCGTTATTGGCCCAACCCTAGTTTTAAATGATATTTCAGGTCTAAACTATGATCTATGGGTAGAGTTCCACAACATCTGTTATCCTTCTGAAGACCCTCCTTTCTCCCATAGACTCCTTTGAATTCTCTCTGACGACGAACTTTTTCAGCCAATAAAATTCAAATTTCCACATTGTGGGCTGTCAGTCAATGTGCATGTGTTTTGCGTAAACCTGTTGAGGTGGGGGCCATGCTCCCAGGACGCTCCGCGTCTTCCTATTTACAGTCTTGGCCGGTCATGGAGAAGTCTAAAAAGTTATCATTCCCCGGCTACTGGGGGATTTATTTTTATTTTCAAACATTTCTCCTCACAGAATGGCAAGGCTTGCCAAGGATACGTGTTTATTTTGGTCAAGAATTCCATTCTGGACCGTGTCTCCTCATTTCTGGGTTCTGCTACTCACAGCTCCCTGTTGTGTGACGAGTGTTGAGCGACGTGTTTCATAGGCACAGTGTGACAGTCAGGACTCAGAGCATCTACAGAGTGAGAACATGAGCTGTGAATGAGTAAACCCTGCGATACGCGCACATGCATATGCACGTGTAGAGGTGGGGCGGGAGGGAGAGAGAATGGATGTTTTGGGAGGGGCCGTGTTACGTTGGATTAAAAAACTGCTCTATTGCTGAAATACTCCACATTTCTGCTTTAATTTAGAGAAAAATCCAGTAAATAGTTGTTATATACAGTATTTGTGTCTTTTTACTCTTTTTTTTTTACATATTTGTTAATATAAAAAACGTCATTTTTAATTACACATTTAAAACCATGATGTAAGGGGGAAAACTACAACTACTACAGCTACATTGATGTGGATCTATTAGTTCTGAAAACAGGTTGTGATTTTCAGTGAGTTTATCTAAGATTTATGAGAATTGTGAAAATAATGATACTAGCCTATAATCTGGCTTACCGTCTCCATCTCTGTATAGTGTGATAACCTTAGCTGTTTTCATTTCACTCAGAAATATACCAGCTATGAAGGACAGGTTACATATACAGTATACATACAATAAGATCTATATCTTTATCAGAGACGAGTTAGTCAATCCAGTCTGTGAATGTTTACTCTCAGAATTACCAATTATTTTAAAAATCTCTTTTCACGATCACATATCCATCATTTTAAATAAAGTATTGTAGGTAATTCATACTATACAGTTTCCCAAATCAATAACTTTATACATATTTTAGAAATTCTTTTGTTTCTATACAGCTTTTACTTTTTATTAGTGGTGGGACTCGATAAAAAACATTAATCAAATTAATTAGAGGCTTTGTAATTAATTAATTGCAATTATTGCATTTTATTTGTACAAGAAAATTTGACCCCAAAAGCATTTATTTATTTAAAATAATTGGGGGACAGTATCAAACAATAGTAAAATAAAATTGCATTTAAATTCAAAACAGTAGGAAAAAATCTTCCTGGTTAAAATGGGACAGATCTTAAAGCGGCTCTCTGGAGCATTTTTCTCTGCATCAAAGTTTTCTAAATGTTTTAAATGATATTTCAGGTCTAAACTTTGATCTATGGGTTGAGTTCCACAACATCTGTCATTCTGATGAAGACCCTCCTTCCTCCTAGAGACCCCTTTCCATTATTTCTTGCCGCCGACATTTTTCAGCCAATGAAATTCAAATTTCTGCATTCTCTCAACATGCACGCGCATCGACCAAACCTGTACCAGTAGGGGGCGCTGTCGTACAGGACGCTCTGTGTGTTTCTCTGCCGTCTCAGCCGTTCACTGAGGACTCACAGCTCATTTCTACTAAAAACCTACCCATTCTCCAGCTAAATATGGATTTATTTTTATTTTTAAACCTTTCACCTCACAGAATGGCAAGGCTTGACAGGGTTACGCGTTTATTTTGGTCAGAAAGTTCATCCAGGGCCGAGTCAAGTTCAGCTTCAGAGTCCAGCAGCAGCTCGGTGCTAACAGAGCTAATATCAGAAGCAGCAGGAACAGAGAGGGCTCATCAGACCCTCGTAGTATTGTTGGAATAAGATTGTGAACTGTGAGTGATTAAACCCTACACATTGAGCGGTACAGTTCATGTCCGAAGTATATGCGCCGCGTGCACGCGCGCACACGCGACCGGACGCGCGTGTCGAGATGTTTTGAGGAGGAGCCTTTGGACGTTAGATTCAAAAACCACTCTCTTGCTGAAATCCTCCGGAGTGCCGCTTTAAAGTACAGTACTTTATTATTTTATTAGCAGGTTTACTAATGCCAGTCTCAAACAACAGGCTCATTTAACTTTATTTAATAGAGATGTGTATGTAGTTGTAGTAGTTAGCATTAGCGCTAGCTCCACCAGTAAACACAGATCAGTAAAACAAAAACTAAACAAGCTAGAGAATTACAATAAATGTGGCTGACAGATAATTAAACCTACAACCACACGATTTATTATGAGTGTTTTTGCACATTTCTCGTTCCCTGTTACTTTTATGTGTCACGTACGCTCAAAACCGTAAACGTCCGTCACAAAACAATACACAGCTGGAACTCAGAACCAAACATTAACGGACTATTAGTTCCACTTACATCAAACGCAAGCTGTGGTTAATTGCGTTATTTTTTTTACGCATTATTTTTTTGTTTAATTAAATAATCTAAATTAACATGTTAAATTCCCACCCTACATTTCATACATGACAATTTCAGTCATGTGAATTTAACCAGATAGTTAATTTAAAGTACCTGTTTTAATACTGGCCAATAATTTTAATTACATTATCCTGTCATTGATGTAAACAATGGCTGTAGTATATGCATGAGATTGGTATAGAAAATACAGCTATTTCTGAGCATAATTATCTTTTTATCTGCTTAATTTGGGTTTGAATTTGTGAACACAGCAACAAACGCTAATCCCTGCTAACTGGCTTCAGAAATGTTCCTCAGCTGTTTGAATTGGGACCAAAATGGAGCAAAGAGAGTAATTCAACACTTTCCCTTGTGTACACAAATTTAGCAACAATATTTTAATGGACTCTTGCATTAGAACAAGTGCTGCATCTTTTTTTATCCACTTCTACTCAACTCTGTCTTTCAGTCTATTTTAAAAGAGTTGTAAAACTTGTATTTTTAAGGCTAATTTAACATTTCATGGTAACAAAGCTTGGTAGCAGCTGTAATATCGCTGAATGAAACTGAAGCAGGGTATTGTAGAGTTGCACATTTTTAGTTCCTCAAGCCAGTGGAGCAGCCAAAAAATGAGAATTGAGTAAGACGTCTGTATTGACCCTTTAGTTTCACATTACAGCCTGAAATGAGATCATTGGAACGATGGAGGCTCTGATCAATTCCTTGCTGGAGCACTGAAATTAATAAAAGTCACGGCTGTATTGACGAGGCTGAGGCAGACAAAGGCTGGCTGCAACGTGGTCTAGATTTGTTTTGCAGAAAAGAACAATTAGCTTGCAAAAGGTGTGGTCAAAAAGCCAAAAATAGTATGATTTTCTTTTGAAATAGTATATTTATTTGTTTTTGAGAGTTTTTTTTAAACTATTTAAGTATTTTACATCAGCAAATGTATTTCAGTATCCGATAACTACTTATCTATGTAACACCAAAGTGTAGTTTTCAGATTCTTTCATTTATTAAAGGGGTGGTTTTGTCAGAAGCCATGTTTTTCAGGTTTTCATAGTTTCTAATAGGTCCCCCTGAGCCTGTCATGTCAGCCAAAGATGAAAACTCTCTGCTCCCTGGTTATTTAAAAAAAAACAGAATTTCTAGAAAGTGAAACTTAAAAATGCCATCTGCATTTGTGCACAGTTTGACGTCACAATGTGTATTGGCTGAGATGGTAACGCCTTTCGGTCCGCCCAGCTGCTAGCTTTTGTTTTTGTTGAAAATTCAACATGGCGGAACGCAGACGCAGACAGTGTTGCCAACTCGGGGATGTACCTGTGTGGCTGGCTGGCTGCTGCTGGTGACGGCCGGTCTCTCTCTGTTTTTTCCCCCTCCCTCTCTGTGTGTGTGTGTGTATGTGTGTGTGCGGTAAGCATCACGCTGCGCGAGGCCCCCCCCCCCCCTTGTCGGAGGGGAGCGCGGGTGAGACACAGCAAGAGGAGAAAAAGCAGAGGAAAAGCTGAGGAAATGAGTTTTAGCAGGAAGCAGCTACCTCAAAGCTAATCTTTAGTAAAGACTAGAAGCTACTGTTTGTTACCTGGGTGTTTAACTTTTTCACTCTTTCACTTTCCAAAGTATCTCGGGACATTTCGGGGGGCGGAGTATTGATGTTTCGGTCATCCAATCAGAAGCGAGTGCTGTGCATATCATGAATAATAATGAGAATCCTGCTGTTTCAAATTCAGGTGTCAGATGGGAAACTTCTAAAGCTTCTATTATAAGCATCAAAGCTTCTTTCTTTATAAAAAATTACACAGATAGCATTGAATTACACTAGAGAACAATGCAAAACTATAAAATAACCCAGAAAACCACACCTTTAAAGAAACAAAGCTATCTGAACTGACTTGGTCATATGTGCAAAAACATATTGCCCCGTTTTGGTAGATCAGGAATTAATCTTGATTAGATTAACCACATTATTTGGAAAGCTGAGTTCAGTTCCTCTGCATCTTTTATCTTTCTCTCCATTTCCTTCAGCAGTACCGCTTCTCCATTAGGAAGAGCGGGATCTAGCAGTGCAGGAAGAATAGGCACAGTGGTACGAAGTCTCCGCCCCATATGGAGTTGAGCTGGACTGTACCCATTCTGGAGTGGTGTAGCTCTGTATGCAAGCAGAGCAAGGTAGGGATCCTCTGACTTCTTCAAGAGCCCCTTCACTGTCTTTACTGCGCATTCAGCCTCTGCATTTCCCTGGGGATACTTTGGGCTGCTGGTCACATGACAAAATCCATGAGACTCAGCAAACTCAGCAAAGGCCGCTCCAGAGAACTGAGTCCCGTTATCTGTGACTAGGGTCTCGCAGATCCCGTGACGTGCAAATATTGACTTTATGTGAGTAATCACATCATCAGACCTTGTGGGGGTTAGTAAAGCAATCTCTACATATCTTGATGCATAGTCCACCACTAGCAGGTAGTTTTTGCTTCCTAACGTGAACAAGTCTGCTCCACATTTCTGCCATGGTCGGCCCGGGTACGGTGTTGGCATCAGCGGCTCCCTGTGGTTCTGCCTCTCCTGACAGCATGCTCGGCAGTTGAGGACCAGCTCATTCAGCTGCTGGCTCAACCCTGGCCACCACACAGACTGTCGTGCCCGCTCTCTACACTTGACCACGCCTTGATGTCCTTCATGCAACTTGATGAGAACATCATTCCTCATTGTTGAGGGTATAACGAGTCTTTGTCCTTTTAACAGGAGACCATCCTGGACTGTAAGTAAAGCTCGTTCACTCCAATAAAGCCTGAGTGCAGGTTCACTTGTGCCATATGTCGGCCATCCTTCTGCACACAGTTGCATCACGCGTGCACACACACTGTCCCTCTGCAGCTGGTCTCTCATCTCCTCCTGATAGGCAGTGCTCGCAGGTAAGTTCTCCATTACCATGTCTATGTAGATGTTAGTGTCCTCAAATATCTCCTTGTCAGCCAGTGTTTCACTCCTCTTGACTGGTGCACGTGACAATGTATCTGCTGTCCACAGACACTTCCCTGCCACGTGAGACATGGAGTAGGAATAGCGCATCAGACGCATTCTGAAACGTTGGATCCGAGGGGGTAGAGCATCCAGCGCTTGAGACCCCAGGAGACTCAAGAGAGGCTTGTGATCCGTCTCCAGCTGAAAGTGTTTTCCAATCAGAAAGTTGCGGAACCTCTCACAGGCCCAGGTCAGTCCCAATGCCTCTTTTTCCACTTGTGCATATCTCTGCTCTGTTGGTGTGAGAGATCGCGACATGTAGGCTACTGGCCTCCACTCCTCCCATTTTTGGAGTAGCACTCCTCCTAGCCCATATGAGGACGCATCTGCTGAGACTTTGCATTCTCTGTTTGGATCGTACATGGTCAGTACAGGTGGTGACGTCAGCGCATCCTTTAAATCCTGAAAGGCTCTAGCCTGCTCGACGTCCCTCTTCCAGCAGTTCTTTTTAGACAAGAGATCTCGCAGAGGTTTGTCTCTCTCAGCCAGCTGTGGAATAAACTTGCCCAGCTGGTTTACCATTCTGAGAAAAGACCTTACTTCGCTCACTGTTGTTGGTTCCTGCATCCTCTTCACAGCCTCTGTTTTGTATGGATTGGGCTGATGCCACTGGCAGAGACCACATGACCTAGAAAGCTCACCTCAGACTTTGACAGGTCACATTTGTCAGTGTTTAATGTGATAACTGCCTTCTGGATCTTCGCCAGCACAGCATGCAGACGAGCGTCATGCTCCTCTTGTGTGCACCCCCATACCAGCACATCATCGATATGGCACACGACCCCTTCAAGCCCCTCAGTGACCTCTGTCACCATTCTGTTCTGAAAATGTTCAGGAGCTGATGCGATGCCAAATGGTAGCTGTTTGAAGAAAAAGCGTCCAAAAGGTGTGATAAAGGTTGTTACTTTAGCTGAATCTTCAGTCAGGGGAATCTGCCAAAACCCCATGTTTGCATCCAACTTAATAAAAATTCTGGCTCCAGCCAGCATTCCAAGTGTTTCCTCCACTGATGGCAGGATAAACTTCTCTTGACACACTGACTCGTTCAGTTTGGTGAGGTCAACACATATGCACACGGCACCTGTTTTCTTGGGCACCACCACGATCCCAGCACACCAGTCTGTCGGCTCTTCGACTCTGCAAATCACCCCGAGGCTTTCCATGCGGGACAGCTCCTGCTTGACTTTGTCCATCAGTGGCAAGGGAATCCTCCTAGGTGTTTTCAGTGAGTATGGTTGAGCCCCTGGTTTCAGCTTTATGGTATATGCCTGGCGCACTTCTCCGAGACCACTACATAGTCTTGGGTAAGTCTCCTGTAATGTCTCTATAGTGACACTGTCTAGGCGCGCAACAAGTCCCAGCTTACAGCTCACAGGTCTTCCCAACAAAGCAGTCTGCAGATGACAAACTGCGTACCAATCCTCCATCACCTCTTTATCCCCTCTCCTCAGCAGCAGCCTGGCGATGCCCATAACGTCAAGGGGACTCCTTCCTGGTCCAAGGAGTGGCTTTGTCGCTTTTCTGAGCCTGGGTGGACTGTCCATAAATATCTTTTTGAACACATTGTGTGGTAGGACTGTGAAGTCGACACCTGTGTCGATTTTAAATGTCACACTGTTATCCTGTATGTTGATGTCGACCATCCAAGGATCACCCTCTGTTGTGACTGCCGGGTGACCCATGCGGGGTGAACCTCTGCGCTCTCTGGGGGGGGGGGGGGGGGGGGGGGGGGTTGCGGCTGCCCTGGCGGTGGTCCCCCTGGGGTGTCCGTGCCCTGTGTGGCCTCTGGACGTCTGGGACTCGGACCTCCTCTGCGTCCTCCATGGACCTTGGGGGCGGGTCTGTGGCTCCTTGAACTTATTATTGAATGTTTCTATAGAGAAACCTTACATACACATGCGTGCATATACACACACAAAAACAGATGCTAAACTTTAACTTTCTTTAACCGTTTTTATTTTATTTTACAGCAGCAGCCACGCTCTGCAGGTGTTTTATCACACACACATAAAGCACTGAATGCAGTCATCAGTTCTAATCAACACACCGCCTCAAGTCTGTTGTGCTCACAGTTTCATCTCCTTCAATTACCACAGCAAATTGGCTTTGAAGCCTAAGTGTCAGCTGAAGCAGTTAATTCTTAATCAGCATTGTGAAAGTGGGTGTGATATTCATTGGTCGCATTAGCGCATTTATTATCCTTCACGATATTGTATCAGACAGGCAAATGTATTAAATATTACCTGAGGCGGATGTGCTCTTGGAGAGCATTTAGGAGGGGAAATGTTTGTTAATATTGCACGCCACGTCTCGGTGCTGTTCAAACAACGAATAACAAAAAGGACTCAAGGTTTCCTTTGCTTCCTCCACATGGAGAGAAAAAAGAAGAAGAAGAGCAAAAACTCATTACATATCCACAATCTGTCAGTGAAATAAATAAATTACCTCGGTGCTTTTTTCAAAAACAAACAGCTGTCAAAAAGTCACTCAGGGGCGCCTCACACACTTTTTTCCCCTCGGAAATCAAATCCCAGCTAAGAGGGCTCTTTTTTCTTTTCTTTTTTTTATTCCTCCAGTCTTTTGTACATTTTCATCTTAGAAGCAAATCAAGCAAATAAACATCCTTGGAGCTGTCTGAGCTTTAATGGGATGTCTGCTGTGCGGTGTCTCACTACAGAGTAATCCCGCCGTAGCCTTAGGATGTGCCTGTGATCTCCGCTTTGAGAGAGCCAAGGCAGGGCTCGGCAATAAAAATGTCATTATTATCACGTAGCACCTTGCGCTCTATGCAAAATAGCATAAATTAAGAGGGAGGGAGAGCAAGTTTGTAAACAAACAAAACCAGCGGAAGATGAAAGCCCGGAAATGTTTCCGCTCTTGTTTTTCGGAGCGGTGAAGTGAGGTGATTTGCATGTCCCCTGTTTCTGCTCCACGTACCGACTGCATGTCTGAAGCAGGAGGAGCTGGAGCTGGCTGGTGTCGGCTGTGGATTATACACACTTTGTTGATTCAACAATAAGCTCGGCACGCTGCTTGTGAATTCGTGGAAATGAAGCAGTCGCTTCTATTTAATTGATTGTTGGAAATCACAGCAAGAGGAAACATTTCTTCACATATCGCGTTTCATTGTTTTTCTTTGTGCGTCTGCTTTCTATCTTTTTTTTTTCCTGCATGTTGGACACGTTGCATGTATGAAAATAGAGAATCCCTCTAAAAGACTTTTGCGAATCCAGAATGTGAGAACAGAGTGTGCCATATGTTCAACAGATTGTTAATCCCTTCGAGACACTTGAGTGATTTTTGGATCTAAAAATAAATCTGGCAACAACAAATAAGGAAGGCGTGTTGTTGATCAGTGCTGCTTCAGTTGGCCCTGGTAACCAAAACCTTCTCCGTCGTGCTGCTTGGCCCTCCGAGGCACAAACGCAGGACGTCTGGGGGGGGGGGTTCTGGTGTGATCGGAAGACGATCCGTTGACCCTTTAGGGTTGCATGATGGCGTCAAAGTTCCAAGCATGATTTTTAAAATTCTTTAATTAGCCAGGAAGAACTCATTTTGATCATTTTTGTATTTCTACAAAACAAAAAGAAGGTTGTCTGAAAAGGCTGACACAAATCCTGTGAGCTGGTAGCTCTAGTAGATGGTTTAATTCAGTCAGACCAAACTGATTTCTGTTGTCTGAAACAACTTTAATCTCAAACATATAGAAGTGTTATTTTATAAACCTTTATCTATATCACCATATTTAATCAGACCCTCCAGGAACTATTAGGCAAATTGAACCATTAGCTGTAAATTTTTCGCGGCCTTGCAATTTTCACCAACCACCGCAATTTTTCCGCAAATTTACCCAGTCATCTTTGTTTTTGTCGTATTTCGTCATCTTCTCTGACCAATCACTGCCACTTGGATCAGTTTTCACCAATCCCGTTGCCTCCAGCTGTGTTTACTTCCAGTATTTGAGCCGAGCCGCTAAACGCCGGTTGGTTTCCATCAGATATTACGGCTAAAATACGAGTAAGTCAATTTCCCAAAGTATTACTCAAGAGTGGTGGAAAGCTGTTCTGAACCAAACGCAACGTCGTGGTGGACTATACATGAAAATCGTCGCTTGACAAGAACTTTTTGACCGCAAAACATGGAGGAGATTAGCTGAAAAGAGGAACAGAGACGGGCTGGGGGGTCTGATACGAGGGATAAAAGAGACGAGGTGAGTTCTGTTTAATGTCCGTATTTGGACAATGTGAGAAACTATATTTAAAAAGAACTCATGTGTGTCCGAAACTGTGTGCTGAGTCGGCGGATTTGCTATTATGTGAGAAATATTTTAAATAAATCAGACCATCGTTAACGTGAATTCCTTGCGTAATCTCTGCCACGGCAGCACCAGTCCGAAACTGAGTGTTCGGGCTGAGGGATCTGGTACACACGCATTATTTCTGGTGTTCATGCGCACTGGTGCACCAGTTATCTGCATGCCTGGCTATGGCTTAGTCCATTTTACAGCCATTGAACTAAACTTTTAGGGGGCTTAGTAGTTGAGAGTCATACACAGGATGCTCTCTGAACACTAACAATTTTACCAAATCTTAGCCTAAAACTTTGCTATTAGCTGAGTCAGCATCGTCTATAATAGCAAAATATCTCATAAACCACTAGTTTGGAAAGGAACTTTCATAAAGTAACTAGTTAAAGGTCCCATATTATGCACTTTATATTCACTCTGAATCATTTCTTTTACATCTGAATGACATGTAAAAGCAGCACTGGTCAAATTATAATAATAATAATAAAGAGAGACCTTTGGCATTACCCTGTTGGACTATTATTAAAGTTCCCCCTGAACCACTGGATGATTGTAGCGTAGCATATTCAATCAGGACATTTTAATGAAATTCTTGTACAGTAATCATTATATGATTATACTTTTGGAGTCAGTTCAATTCAAGATGGCCAACTGAATGTAGAAAACACAAAAATGATTTATAGCTGAATAGTTAGAAATCATTCAAAACAAATAATCTGAGTGTTAACAGAAGCAAAAACTTTCAATATTCAATTAAATCGGGCATAACACTCTATTAATTCTCAACATAATTTTAGTTTAAAACTCCGGCAAACAAAGGGCAGCAGGTGATGTACAATCCTTCATAGAATGCTAGTCTTTTAATTTGAAATGTAAGTTTTAAAATATTCTTAAAATCTTGTTTATTTCTCTTTCTGTACCTCACTTCTTCACTTGTATTAATATAGCAATGGCTGGAAGGCTTTTGAAAACAACCCAAGTTGTTTTGTTTTTTATGCTGATAAAGAACACACTGACAATGAGCCCAAGAGCCCCGTGTAACTGTTCCAGAGCGTCTTATCGTGTACTGAACATTAGATAAGTGGCTGTTGATCAGCAGCACATGCACCCTTTATTTTGTTTGCCCGCACAGCTAGATCTAGTACCACAGACGTGTCACTCCAGTTATTAGAAGTTTAGTTTAGAAAAACATCCAAAGCGATTTGAATAAAAGGCACACGGTTGAAAATAAACCGTGAAGTAGCCATTTTTAACAGCAACATTTCAGTTTTCTGTTTGTTCGGAACAAAATGTTCCTTGTGAGAAGTGGCAATTTTGCAAAATTATAAGTGACTCATTTCAACGAGCATGAAAAAAGATAAAAATTGAATGTTTTAAAATAGAAAAGAAAAAGCAAATCTCTTCCCCCCGTTTGTGCGCGTTACCCGGCGACCAAATTGTGCTCTTTTTTTACGCGTCTCTGCATTTGTTGTTTATTCAAATAAACATGAATCTATCAGTTTGGTAAATGTATGCACAGATAAAAGGGCACAGTTTGAACCGCACCAGGATTTACTACAAGCCCGACTGCTAACGCACATCAATCCAGGCTGACAGCAATATTTTCATCTGACATGATGACAGCCGGATGTCACAGCCTCCGCTTGCTGAAAACCTTTTAAATAATCTCCTCCCGACTTGATTACTGTGCAGGAATAATTCATAAACATTAGATTAAATGAGCAGACAGCTATTAAAACCTCCTAAACCAGCATGTTTTTATATTATTTATCTCAGCCTGAGAGCTAATGAAAAATAATCCAATTAATTGAATCCTTTATTTCTGCATTCATTCAGTTACTTCAGGAAAGTAAAGGACAAAAAAAGGATGAAGGCCTCAGGGCGGGAAAAAGTTACAAAACAGATTTAATTCTGTTTTATTGGTTTTACTGATATAAAGAGGAAACAATTAAAAGGACATACCATTGATTACAGAGTACTCTTCTACACCTTGAAGTTAATAAAAGTGACAGAAACAGATTCCAACATTCAGATTAGATAGGAAATGGTTACCAGTGTTAAAGTGATAATATGCAGTTTTGCTTGTTTTGGGCTCCCTCTGGTGTCCGTTTTAAATCACTGCATTAAAAAGTTACCAGATCGTTTCAGCTTCTAAACGCCAATATCTACCTGTTGAAATGTCTCCTCAGCCTTCATAGCTTTCTACAGGAGCGGTTATTTACTCTTTCAAAGAAATCAGCTGTGTTCAAGCAGGGAGAGATTGAAAAAAATCAGGAATCATGAGCTAAAAACACTCCAGCGCTAGCATAACAGCTAGCCACTTTGGGTTAGCCCAGTGGTTCCCAAACTTTTTCTTTTGGGCCCCCCTTAATTTTACACAATTTTTCCCGTGCCCCCCCTCTCACACACACACGTGCACACATGCACGCACGCGCCCACACACATACACACACAAACACTGCGAACAGACAAATCTCATTTTCAAACTCCATTACAGGTTATTTCACATCAAACCTTTGAGATCTGAACAAGTAAAAGTAACTGCATTTAACTACATGTTAAAATAAACTTCAACCTTTTCTTTAAAACAACAAACTAACCACTTTTACAGCCCAATAGAAACTTTAAAAAATGCCTCAGTGCAAAATGGGTTTTAAAAATGACAAATTCCCTGAGAAAATGAAAATAAAAAATGTAAAGGTTTATTTTTACTTTTAAAAATTGTTCTCTCATCTTCTCAGTGACTGGTGTGAGCGGCTTGTTGCTGCAGATCTCCTTTGTGTTGAGTTGTCCTCCAAACAGTGTCCTGTGTGCCATTTGAGAATAAAATAGATAGGGGGGGGGGGATCTGTAGGTGGGATGTGTGTGTGTCGGGGAGGGGGGATGTCTATGGAGGTTCGGATCCGGCACTGCGCGTTCAAGGTCGCGCGCGCTCGTTACTGAATCGTCCAGACTCGTGCGCTCCGTCAGTGCGCACGAGGTGCCCAAACGCGTCGTTGCACTTGGGGAGCTTTGCAGCTTTGCGGTCCGATCACTCAGCCCGTGATCAGATGCTGATTTAACTACACTTCCTGTTGTGGTGGCTCTGAAGCTCTCATAAGCGTTCAGGCTATGAAGACTGGTTGACACGCACAAGCTGCGCCAGCAGGCAAACACAGCTATCCAAACCCATTCACCTCCCGCGAGGAGTTGAGCATCAGCGCCAGGTTCTCCCCTGAGTGTCTCAATAAAAAAAAAAAAGTGCACCCCTCATTTCTCTCTTTTTCTCATGATCTCATAATAATGAATGTTAATATTATAACCGGTATTCCGCTCTGCGCTGCACTGCAACCTGGTCACGCCCACCTGCTCTCTGCAGCTCTGAGCGCGCTGCGGTGAATCGGACACACTTCAGACCATCTCCCCAGAGGTGAGATTAGGGGGGACAGCAAAGCAGAGACAAGGTCAATCTCACCCATCCCCCCAGATAACCCTGCCTAGCACAAAAAAAAATTTTTTAATTAAAAAAAACAACATTTTTTTATTAATTAATAAATAAATCATCCCGCGCCCCCCCTGCTGTTACACTGCGCCCCCCTTGGGGGCGCGCCCCCCAGTTTGGGAACCACTGGGTTAGCCTAACCCTCGTGAGACACGTGACTTCCTGGGTACCGTGACGGCGACGGAGATCTTGCAATCGTGGTTTTCCGGCTGTAATCACCAGATGGGGCTAAGTGACTTTTCATTGGGTCATATTAGCGCAGACTGGCTCAAGGAAAAGATTTAAAAATATGAAAAAGTTGCATATTATCACTTTAAATGAAAGCATTACTCCTCAGTGGCTGCAGGGAGGTTTCACTTCTTACTCCATGCAGTACTTATATTACCTATAAGGTAACACCTCACCTCAGTAAATCTGTAAGGCGTATTTTTGGCATTCAGACATCAATTCTGAAGGCTATTTTGTCCAGACAGGAACTAAATTGACCATATTTGGATTTTCAAAAAAGAGGACACTTGGTTCAGTCATGAATGTCTTGCATTTGTACAGCGCTTTTCAAAGCCATGGACTACAAAACGCTTTATATCAGTCAGTCATTCACATGCTGATGGAGCTACAGAGGCGAAGCGACCAGACCAGCAGCCCTATGACCACCACCACCAACAGGCAGTGAGGGTTAAGTGTCTTGCCCAAGGATACAATGACAAAGTAGGCCAGCCGGAGACGGGAATCGATCCTGAAGTCTTCTGGTTGCAAGATCAACGCCTTAACCACTGAGCTACTGCCTCCCTGAAAACAATTAAAGAAGATTTAAAACTATTTAAAGTATGTGGTTATGAAGAATAATTAAGTAACAACCTTCAGATATGCTTTTAAAAGTCAACAAGTATAAAAATTTACCAATATAACGCAGCTGGAGTGGGATTCAAACCTACAATCCTCCGTTTGCAAGACCAACATCTTAAAGGGATACTCCACCCAGAAGTTATTTTTTTGTCTATTGCCGTATTTCTCATAGTTAGATAAGTGGGAAAAACAATTTGTAACCAGCCCAGTCATTATCCTGATCCGGCAGTAATCCTTTAGCTTTAGCCTAGCGTAAAACACTGTAAGTGAATGGTAACAACTAGCGTTGTGAGAAAAAAGTCCTTAAAACTCCCTCAGTAGTGATACTGATGATACTAATTCTGCCTAGTGACCTTAATAAACATATCGACGGCAAGTGAAAATAAAAAGTAACACGAAGGAATTGCAGGTACTATTTTAGACTCTGGACTACTTTATGACAAAGAACAGCTGTAAGCCTCCGCCAAAAGGCACAAAAAGGACACGACGCAGCGTCCCCAAAGACGCCTACGTCCGTAATAGACAAAAATACTGTCTGCGGGTAAACCCGGTAAAGTTTCTTGAAGATAATCTCTGTGCAGCTCCCCACTTTGTCTTATTTTTCTTTGTCTTTGAGGTTTGTAATTTGCGGATGCGTGTTTACCTCCCCTCAAAATGTAGTCACAGAGAAAATGACCTAGGTCTTAGACTGAAAATGGATAAATTCGATCATCTATGGAAGAAATGGATTAAGTACAAATCCGACCCAAATGCTGAGAACTTATGAAAAATTGGTAGTACCCCACAAACGTTCTTAAACAATTTTTTATTTATTTATATTTTATTTGTTTTGTTCTCAATATATGTTGTCTTTGATGTGTTGATGATGTTATCATTTCAGTGATAAAATAAATATAAATAAAGAGTTTTTTTTTAAAAGTAGTCGCAGAAATGAACTTGAATTGATTGGTGCATGTTTCTGGACATTATCTTCCATTTAGATGCAAATAAAGTACAATTAAACAATAAAAGGTGCTTATACTTGAGCCTAAATGTATCATATTTTGAAATTAAAATAACCATATTCTTATCTCCTGACAGTTGGTCTAAAACACTGGTGTTTTCTCAATTTTAAATCATGTAATAGCTCTAAAGCACATTGTTATTGCTGCATATTTTTACAAAACAGGTAATTAAAGGGTTAGTTGGGATGCTAACTAATGTGTTGCGACACTAAAGTCACACAAATTCTCCAAATAAACTGGAGCAGAGGTAGATCAGCACCTCTGAGGCAAAATGACTGCTTTTGTCAGTGGATGTTGGTTGGATTAAAGAGTTTAACTGTTTTTGTTTTCTAAAACTAAAGTCTCTCACAGGAAGCCGAGGCTAAATGCAGAGTACATTTGAAATCTTTTGGCAGCGTAAAAAGTGCTTTAGTTTCTCCATCTTGCTTTCATTCTCATGGTCATTTTCAAAACACAACATTTAGAGCTTACACACATTCCCCCGAGTGTTGGGGGTATTGCAGTAGGAAGGAGGGAGGCATCTCCAATGTTATCTTCACATTTAGTTTCATCTCACCAGGATTCAGGGTGAGACGGTGTTGCTGTCAGTCTGTAGGAAGAACGTCTCCATGTTGGGATTTCAGCGTAGTTAATCAGTGGGTCTGCTCCATTAACATCACCTCATCTTTGCAGGTGAGGTGATGCAATGAGGAGCAGGAGTTTAAATACAAGTTCTATGAGGCGGCATGTAGCTCAGTCGGTGGAGATGTGTGGATGACACACAAGGGACACTATGCAGTTTGGCTTGTTTTTAGCACCCCCTAGTGTCCAAAATCACCTATGGGCTGCGAGGATGCGCCGCATAAATAGAGAGGGCCTCTGTTGCTCTGTGTGTCTCGCCTGCTGGCGTCTCGGCTTCCACCTGGACGTCTCTGCTGCAGGTGTTGGGTTTGTCATGCACCTCATTAAGTGTTTGTTTAGCTTTGGGTAGGCCAACAGGGGAGTCTGTTTTTAATGCGCTGGCAGTTCTGCAGGGTTGGCGTGGCATCATTCGCTTGGAGGAGCTTAGGACTTGAATCATCCGGGGCTTGAGTCATCTCAGGTGGAAGTACCAGAAGACGAAGGTGCATGTGTGTGATTGTGTAATTGTTGCGGCCATACTGAAAGTTTGTGTCCTCCCAGACAGAGCCAGCTAGCTGCCTGCTGCTTGTCTCTGCTGCACCGTCCCACGCTGGATCCAGCTGGGGGGCTGATGTCGGCTGCAGTGCCCCAGAAGTGGAGCTTTGGTGGTCAGGGTGCTGAGAGCGTCATTGCGGCGGCTCACCCTGACTCTACTCCACTGTAGAGGCTGACAATTTTTTGGGATCCTGGCGGGTAGGGTTGGGAATCGAGAACCGGTTCCAACCAACCAATTCCATCGGAATTGTACACCTCTAACTTTAACAATTCTTCTTAACGATTCTCGTCTTTCCGTTTTCAATCATATCCGTTTTATCACATCCGTTTTGTAATCATATCATTATACAGGTAGACAATGATTCCAAGCAACTTTACATGCTGAAAACCCCATCCAAATCTCATGTTTATTATAGAAAGTTTCCCATAAAAGTACCTAAAACAGCCTGAAAATGGCTGTAAATTCCTGCTCTGATTAGCGTTAGCTCGACACGCCAAGTCTTTCATTCAGCCCCATCCCAACACCAGTTTTGTACTTGCTTATAAAACACCAGATTAGTCTTTTTGCCACTGCCTGTGTCACTATATTTTCACTACAAAATCAGCAGTTTTGTGTTTAGAAAAGCACATTCACTACTTTCATATATCATTTTGAGCTTTTATGCAGCAAAAAAAAAAAAGCCACCTTCTGTCATCGCTGTGTGCTGCAGCCCAGCATGCAATGCGAGGCAATTCTTGAGTGTCACTCAGTCGTGCTGCTTTACTCGCTGTGTGCTCCAAACAGACTGAGAAAGAGCAACTGCAATAGTTTGTCCACATTTCCTCCAACTGTTGGGAGTATTGTGACGGGGAGGAGGGAGGCATCTCCAATGATGGATTTTCACTTCCTGCACCTCGTTCCACAAGTTTAGTGACCTAAAAGTAAAAGAAAATTTGCATTTAAATTCCAGACACTGGCGAGATGCTGGCAGCAGCACTGGTCAGGCTCTCTCGGGGTGTTACAGCCTCTTTCTCCCTGTAGAGCAAGACTGATTACCAAATACCCACTGAAGCTTAAATGAAAAGCTGTAATCAGCCCCACTGTGGGTTTCTACTGAAATTTCATGCTTTAAATTCTCTGAGAATAATAAAAAGTGTTAGTTGTGAGGCAGAAGTGAGAAACGGAGAAATAAAAATAGAGCATTTGCAAAAACTGAATCAAGAAACATTGGATTTTTAGTGGTTATGAACTTGTATGAGGAAACAGGTGTTTTTACGTTGGTTTGACCAGATTATTCATCACTGTTACTGACATTGTGCTAACTTTCTTTACCAAGATGTAAAGCAACCCCAGATTAAACATTTAATCCTCTTTAGCTCTTAAAGGGTAACAAGTGTCTGTATTAAAGCAATAAAAAGCAATTTTTCAAATATAAATTATGTCATATCATTATTCCATCTAAATTTAGGTATCTGATTGTCTAGGTGGGTCAGTGTTTTGTAAAATTTTGAGACAATTTTTTTAATAACTCTTAAGTATTATCATTTCATTTATTATTTTAGAGGGTTCTAGTGTGTTATTTGTGATATTAATCTTATTTCTGATGATAGATTTAATTTATTGAAAGCGTTGTTTGTTACCAATCCCATATTTCTTACAGAGGTCTTTAAAGTCAACGAAGTGATCTTTTTTCAGGAAACCTACAAAACAAAAATAAATCAAAATCAGGCCTTTTTACAATCCTTCAAGGGAGATGAGTCAATTTAAAATGAACATTTATTGATGCAGAATTTCTCCACCATGCCTCGCAGCATCAGGACCACCAGAGGGCAAAGGAGAGGGCTTTAGTTGAATGTTCAAGAAGCTGAAGGATGGGGCGTACCCCCAAAATACTTTAAAGTACAACTTGATAATAAGATGGTAAAGTGTGGTAATATATACAAAAAGGTATATCAATGTAAATACCTGACAGTAGTGGGGCAATGATTGAGTAATAATAAAAATATCATGTGATTATCAAAGCTTCGTAAAGTGGCACTAAATTCATTTCTGAATTCTGGGTTCTCCTCCTCCTGTCGGTCCATCTCACCGGCTCCTCCTGGCCTAAAAAAACAAAACAAAAAAAAGAACTTTAAAAATTAAAACCAAGAGAACCACATGGTATCAGTACAAATCGGCTATTTGTTCTCTGTACTAGCTGATAGCGTGCTAAAACTTACAGTGTTGTGAAAAAGTATATGCCCAGGGTCCGAAATTAACAGTCGCCACTCGCCAAATGCGACCAAATTGCTCCACTTTGCGAGTAAAATTTGGAGCGTCATCCGCCACATGGCGAGTACATTTTTGCACCAAACTCGTTCTGTTTATCAGTCCTCTTCGATGGATTTCTGTGACGCTCCTCTCCTGCCAGCATACGACGTACGTGAAACGTGACAGTCGCACCCTGAGGCATTTCCACCTATCTATTCACTGTTCATCAAGGCAGCAGCAGTTAGCTTCGTGCTAAAGCTAGCAGCGATATGTGGCGGTTTAGAACTGGAGTCAGCCAGTCTTCAAAAAGAAAAGTAATCGAACTGGAAGAGAAACCACCAGGACCAGTGGCAACCGGAAGATTTAATGAAAAGTGGCGAACTGGAGGTGGCGGCGGAGATGATGTTGACGCTGGCTACAGGGCACAACAGGTGTTGTGCAGAAGTCTGTTCCCCTGAATTTTTCTGTTCCCCATGTCGAACCGCGAGCTTCACAGCACTTCTAAAAGATTTCTACAACACGTAGTCATGTCAGAGTTGATACTTTATTTAGTTCCCAGTAAATAAATTAATACATATTTAAAATTGAAATTTTTTTCTTTTTTTTGTTTTGTTTTAAACACTGACAGAATCGCTGAGCGTTTTATCCGCTCCCTACACAGGTGAACATAGTATTTCAGGGGAGCAGATTTTAGCAAAACACCGGAATCTGAGCAGATGAGCTGCTCCGTTTTCCTCCAGTACGCTAAAAGACCCGTAACAACTCATTGGTCCTAGGAAATAAGACGATGAAGGGACTCAACATGAGGCTGTAAGACTGTCAGAAGCAGGAGGGCAGATTTCATGGAGAGAAAACAAGGAGTCTGACTAGATTTCATTAAGAGAGTTCATTAAAAACATTTCTAAAAAAATAAAATAAAAAATCAGAGATGAGTAAAAAGTAGTTTTTATTAATGATTATTTAATTAAGTTGTCATTCCTTTCTGTTTGGATCTAACATAATATAATATTATAGAATAACGTGTTTTGGGTAGATCTAAATCATTTAGAATTTTGGCCGGTAAAAAATATGTTTGGCCGGTAGATTTTATCATCTACTGGCCAACTTGGCCGGTGACTCAAAAATTTAATTTCGGACCCTGTATATGCCCCTCTTACAGATTTCTTGTTCTTGCTGACTCAGCAAATCAGACAAAGAGAACCTCACTGAATACTCAGTTTTTTGTTTTTTCCTCATTTTACTAATTAAAGACCTGTGGCTTACTGCCAGATTTGTAGCTAATGATGTCATTGTATTGTTTTCAACAACAAAACCATAATCAGCAAAAGATGCTCAAAGTGAAAATGAATAAAAAGGTTAAAAAAACAAAACAACGAAGTGCAGAAATCAGTCAGGTCATGTGACTCCTTTATAAAGTTAAACAAACTCAGGTCTTCCTTGGAAAAGGAATTCCTAATCTGAATGGGATATTACCTGAATAAATAAAGGTGAAAAACAATGATGTTGGTCTGAACATTTACTAAATCCCATGCAGCAAAACAACAGGCAGAAATTCTGTGATAGTCAAGTCTCCACGTCACACTGACCCTCAGTAAAACGTTGAGTGAGATGAACTTGTGAACCACAGTTTACCTATTTTACTAAGAGGGACACGTGTGTTTAACATGGACAAAGAAGATGACCCAAAAAATGAAAGTTTTTTTTTTAATTTAGAGAATAAAATGTTCATTTTTTGTTATGATTTTGCTGTATTGATGCCTTGCTGTAGCGTCAACACTCTGAGCTGTCCTCATGCTCGTTTTTATTTATATTTTTAAACATATTACTTGACATGAAAATGTAATCATAAAAATTCTTTTCAAGGTCCCATATAATGCAAATTTTACTTTCTAAAAATCTTTTAACAGTGAGTCTCAAAGACCGTCTGAGACCCAAAGGTGAGATAATATTTTCACCGTTTTCATGTTCTTATTCTCATTTTTAGGAAATGTGTTTTGAGCTAGTGCTACAACAGGTGGTTTCAAAATCTTTCCCCTGCTGATGTCAAGAAGGGAAAAGACCACTCCTCTCTAGAGGACAGAGCCAATCACGAGCTCCTTTGTCTAGCTGAGCCCACCCCCGCCCTTTAAAAACTACGGCTTTCTCTCAAACGTTAGCAAACAGTCATGGTGAAGCTACGAGTAAAGCACGGCAGTTGTTTCGTAGATGGTTGATCAACGAGCACAAACGTCTTTTTTTTACTCCCTTCACCTGAGCCCTGAAGACCCACTGATGTCTTGCAGAGAAGAGAGATGGGCGGGGCTTAGAGGAGCTTGGCTCCCCAACTGCCCCGCCCATTTGAAAGGAAAGTTTTGCTTCAGGAGGTTGAATGAGGGGGTAGAAGAACAACAGCTGCACTTAAAGTAAGGGCTAATTTGACCAATGCAGAGCGTTTACATGTTATTGAGATGTAAAAGAAATGATTTAAAGTGGATAGAAAGTGCAGAAAATGGGGCCTTTAATGTAAAATGTGTAAAAAGCACAACTTTTGGTATTTAGTTTAATGATATTTTATCTCCATTATATTATTTGTATTATTTCTTTCATACCTAACCTGTAGAAAGAGTAATTTTTTAGTCTTCTGCTTTTATGTTTCCAGTATTTTTTTTATAATACATGCACCATTTTTTACAGGGTTAATTTTCATTGATTTCTATTTAAACTATAACATACTCTGGTTGGTTTTTAAAATGTTTTTTTTACAGTAAAACCACTAATGCACACTTCCTTTCATTCCAGCCCATTTAAGCTGCAAATATAATGTGCATTTCTGGTCCTACTAATGCTGCACTGACTAAACAGATTATAGTCATTAATTCCTTTTTACATGTTCAACAGTAATTTCTTGATGGTGAAATGCACTTTTGGTTTTCAGTGCATGATGGATGCGTTTTTGAATGTGGGTCTGAAGACAAATCTATGATGAAGGTGGAAAGAAAAGTGCAGGGAGGGAAATTCTGAGTTAAACGGAGAAAAAGAAGAAGAAGAAGAAAGTTGTGGTGCATCAGTTCTCCCGGCCGACTGTCAGAGGTGACATTTCATTAGTGTGTTTTGTCAATAAGGAAATTGTCTGCAGTGAAAGTGGTTTGGTGCAACTCAGAACAGAGACGTTTAAAGAGAGAGAGAGAAAAGGATGAGGAAAAGAGCACAATCCTTTTTCATTAAACCCTTCCTGGTTCCTGGCGACTGGAAATTACAGCCGCTGCGGCTACTGGCGTGATGGGAAGGAAGGTGGGTGTCCCTCTTCCATTTTAAGTCCCTATCAATCATCTGCCCTTCACTCGTTACCCCCTGCTGACGTGGCGTCACCAGCCCACGTTTCTGTCAGCTGCTCAGGGTCCAGGAAAACTTGTCGTTCATCCTTTCTTCCACCGGCCGAGCAGCAGAAACATTTGAAGGGAAATCACCCCCGTAACGACTCCTGCCATTTCCCATAACGTCCTCATCCATCAATTAGCAGCTTTCCAGTAAGTGGGAGACGGATTTGGCAGAATAAGGCCAGACTTTTTGATGGCGGTGGCACACGGGGGAATAAAGGGCCTCGGCGTTCCTCCCCATCCAGGCCTCTAATCACGCCATTAACTGCAGGCAGATTGTGACAAGACGGATGAAGCTGATCACAAGACTTGGAGATTGCACGCAACAACTGTAGCTTGTTATCGCTAACTGATTCGGAGGTTTCAGTGCATCGTGTCAGATCTTTCTGTCAGAATTCAAACGCTGGATTAGCTCGGTTGACGGTGAAGCTCAGAAGAATGAATCAGCGTTTAGGGTGAGCGGTCTGGAGTTATGCTACAAAACAGCTGACAAACTTCTGATGCAGAAACTGATCAGGAGTTCACAGAATCCATAGGGAGAAAGAGCTCAGATCACACCATGTATAGTTTCATCCACTATCCATCATTCACATGTCTTGATTGGTAACTGATTGTTGGGCAGTAAAATTTGCTTTGGTTTATTTTGTGTTAATGTTTCAGGGTCATTTTGGATCATTTTCACACAAGAAAATCAGAAATATTTATTAGTACAATTGCTGTGGCTGTCCTTGAAGGATTTTTGCTTCAACTTTTCTAGTTTGCTTCCACTTGTTATGATGTGTAACCATAGCAATGGTAGACTTGTTCACAAGAGGAAACAGCTCACTGGCATCTCAAAAGCTCAAATGATACCCAAACTGTGACCTAAAACCCCAGACGAGTTAAAGAGGAGGAGACGTGGATGTAGAGCTGGAGCAAAATAGAGAGCAGCAGGCTCCTACCTCCACCTCCAGCCTGTCTGTCTCTAAAGCTCAGGTGAAGAGGCAGATGTCCCGGGTACGAGCCCCCTCTTGGATCAGGTGAAACCTCTTTAGGAAACAACAAAGTCCCGTTGCTTTTTAAAATCTGCATGGTGGCGCAGTTGTTAGCACGGTGGCCTCACAGCGAGAAGGTTGTAAGTTCAAATCTCGGCTGCGGTCTTTCTGAGTTAGCATGTTCTCCCCTTGCATGCGTGGGTTTCCTCCGGGTACTCCGGTTTCCCCACAGATCACAACATGCCTGATAGGGTGATTGTTAATTATATGTAAGTCACTTTGGGTAAAAGCAACTAATAAATGAATAAACTAGTGGTGGGAATAGAATAATTTTTTAAATCTAGATTAATATCACCATAATCTTGAAATTAATCTAGAATAATCTAGATTAAAATGGCTCATTTGATTTCTGACAAAGGGCTCATGTGTGTGTGTGTGTGTGTGTGTGTGTGTGTGTGTGTGTGTGTGTGTGTGTGTGTGTGTGTGTGTATGTGTGTGCATGAGCATGAGGCTGAAGAATCGTGATACTTCAAGTCTAGAGTTTAAGGTTAGTAACAGCTGTTTGGATCAGCTGTTACTAACCTAACAAGAAATACTAAACCTGTCAGAACTTCCCTCAGAAACCCAGACCTGAGTCACAAACCAGAACCAGACCAGATCTCTGAACTCATAGTCTGATGGTTGATCAAGTTATCAGGATGAAACATTTTAACACTAAAACACATTGATGTGTCATCAGAGGTCTGCCTCCTTTAACTTTACAGCTGTTTTCTAAGGCTCACTCTGTTTTAATAGTTTTACTGTAGAAACCTTCTCATCTCCTGACAGTAAAGGATTACATTTAGTTTACAGGTGACCTGATTAAAGCATCAACTCTCTTTTTTTACCACATCAAATAACTTCAAACTGATTTTTTTACCTGTCAAAAAGTGATTGTAGCATCCAGTTTATCTGTAATGGATTAAATCTGCCTTAAAATGACTTTATTTCTCTACTGTTTATTTCACATTATCCTATAGGGCTGTTTCATCATGTTTTTGTTAAATAAAACCACTTTAGGGGGTTTAAACGTTAATATGAGTCTCTGAAAACTAAAGACAACCCTCTGATAAAGTCACTGACAGATCAATGTGTTTTAGTGTTGATATTGTTTGATCTGTTGAATGTTCAGCTGTCAGTTATGCTGAGAATAACGTGTTTGAGCAGCGTGTGCTGCCACATTCACTTTAATAACAAGAGGTGCGTGCACAGCTGAGGCTGTCGGTTCACCAGGAAACGCCTGGAACCCAGACAGTCAGTTCCTACCTGGATGATGAGGAGCGTGGTCGGAGTTCTGCGTGAACTCAAGTAGCTGCCGTGGGTTTCGAACCACGTACGGTCCAGTCCAGGCGGAGGGAGCGTATGCCGAGGGTGGCGCTGGCTTAGCTCAGTCTAAAGAGACACTTGCGCTGCTCCGGCACGCGCCTCCCGGTCCAGGTGAGGGTCCTAGACCCGGTCCCACGGTGTCTAGGTGCAGGATCCACGTGAAGTAAGTGCGTCTCCCGGGTCCTAGATTTGCTGCAGGTCCGGACTCCGGAAAGAACCGGATCTGGATCTGGATCAGGATAGGGGCCCGCCATTTGGTGATAGCTGGTACAGACCCAGGAACCCAATTTAGATTAACAGCGTTATTTTTTTTGTTGCGCGATAAGACTCTTGCAATAGTTAACGCTGTTAATGGCCCACCACTAACATAAACATAAAATCACTTAAAGGGACAAGAGAGAACATTTTAAATAAAAATAGTCATGCATGCTCAGTTTTAGAAGCATTTTAAATAAAAAAGAATGAGGCCACCCATGTATCATTCCATTATCTTGATCAGGCTGTGAGCTGTAAAATGTTCTGCAATTCGGGAACGAATTTCCCGCGCTGTCCTACGGATGTGACGTCAACTGACGCTTCTGCGCGTTCGTGGAGGGCTAAGAAAGTAATAAATAATGTATATCCAGTAGGTGGCAGCATTGCACCGTTGTGTTGCTGGTCAATGGCGGACTTCCTTCGTCTAATTTGTGGTTTTTTCTTATAAAACTGGTGTTATCTTGGCAGTGTTTATGGAGCTGAAAACCTCTCTGATGGATTACAGGGTTTCTCAGAGCTAAATGTGCTGTTATAAGCGACCACACAGCAATCTGTCGATGTTTATGGGTATCGGGACGACAGGCCTCAAATCCCTGACTGTTTCCTGGACTTTAGTCCGCTTACAGTGCACCAAAGGCGGGTGTGCTGCGCACCCTCATATGGGTTCTACAGAGCGCCACTCCATGATGCATATTTGAGAAATCTATCGTGATATATGGGGGGGGGGGGGGCATGATTCTATCACCCTAGAGTCAGAGAACACCGGCTGATTAAAGCTTTTAGCTACAGTGGAGGAAATAATTATTTGACCCCTTGCTGATTTTGTAAGTTTGTCCAATGACAAAGAAATGAAAAGTCTCAGAACAGTATCATTTAATGGTAGGTTTATTTTAACAGTGGCACATAGCACATCCAAAGGAAAATCGAAAAAATAACTTTAAATAAAAGATAGAAACTCATTTCTTGAAGTTTGTGCGCGCTCCCGTTCAAGACTGCAGTTATTCGCAGCGCCAGGCGCGGCGCTCGTGAGGTTCGTTTCTCAAAGCTGACCGTAGTTCCTTTAAGATTATCATATTTAGATGACTGAGAATCTACATCAATGTATTATTTGAGCGTTTAAAATGTGAAATAGCTGTTCCCTTGTGTAAACAAGTTTGTTGTTGCTATGGTTACTCATCATAAGTGGCCAAAAAGTTGCCATAAAAACTCTTAAAGGATGAGGAGGCAGTTTTCAGAAACGAACCTCACGAGCGCCGCGCCTGGTACTGCGAATAACTGCAGCCTTAAACAGGAGCTCGCACAAACTTCTCACTAGTTTATCTCATAAGGGTTCAACCAAAGGCAAGCAGAGACATGGTTCCATAAATAAAAATACATTTTATTAATACAAAAGGAACTATGGTAAAACAATGCCCCGCGCCACACACACACACACAGACACACCGGTCCGACCGCAGGAGCGGAGCTAACAGAGTCGCTAGCCGCTATGTTCCAGTCCTGCTCCTTTGAAAGTATCACTTCTCTGCTGTATGGAGTTCTATTGTGTAGTCCCAGTTACACACAACTCACGCAGAACGAGAAGGCCCGACCCGAGTGTAAGCTGTAATCAGTCGGTGTTCTCAACGGTTCTTCTCCCCAAAAGGCTGCGGTCGCTAACAGCAGAGCAGCCAGGAGCAGAGTGGGCAGCACTTGATGCACTGTGAAGTGGACTGAGGGCTGGGAAAGCGTCTGTGATTTAGAGGCCTGCTCCCGAGACCCATAAACTTCCACAGAACGCTGTGCGCTCGTCTATAACAGCACCTTTAGCTCTGTGAAACACTGTAGTCCATCAGAGAGGTTTTCAGCTTCATGAACGCTGCCCAAACATCGCCAGTATTATGAGAAAAACCGCAGATCCAGACAAATCATGTCGGCCACTGGCACACAACACAACAGTGCAATACTGCCACCTACTGGAAATACATTTCTTATTACTTTTTAATCTTTCCGGAATGCGCATGCAGCTTCAGTTGACGTCACATCCGTAGGACAGTGCTGGAAATGTGGTCCCGAATTGCAGAACATTTTACAGCTCACAGCCTGTTCAAGGCAGCAGGCATGTATAGGACTGGATACAGCCGGTTTTTGATGAAAGTGCTAATCCTAATCTATGCAGCCCTTAGTGGATTGATGTGATATAAGCGACAATAATATATATAAGGTGTTAATTTAGTGTTAACCCATCATGATGATCTCTCCAATAGCAACAACGGCACGTTTAAACTTTAATTTCAGACATTTTCATCTCCGATTAAAGAGAAGACAACTGTTTGTCTATCTTAAGTATGACTGACTGCCTTTCTGTCTCTCACACAAACCACCTTACAGATATGTAAGCAGCAGCAGCTTGCCAGATTCTGTCTCCAAGTTTTCCATCAGTTCACAGCCCACTTAGCCCATATTCCCTCAGCACTTTTTTGCACAGCCTTTGCTGTTACTAGTTCAACAGCCATCCATCGGGCTTCCCGTCAGACTGCTCTTAAACTGCCTGCTCTCAGAAGCTCACAAGATACACATCATAGGCAGCGAAAGGGGAGAAGCTGGCACGTCTCCGTCTTTTCAAGTGCGGAGCGGAATACCTCGAGGCTCTCGCCATGTGAGACGCAGTTTCCACATCCAGACGTTCCTCCTCGCTCCTCTCGGCTTCCATGTTGATCGAAAAAAAACATTTTCTCTCATTTGCCCAGCGTGCTCCGAGGGGTCTGTGTCATGCTGGGAAACACAACCCAGCAGACAGTAAGCTAAATCAAATCAGCTGGGCCAAAAGCTTTCATTTATTTGTTTTAGGTTCTGTAGCTGAGTAAGGGGTTTTACGTACAGGAACTGAGGATAATTACATCTCACTGTTTGGGAGACTTTGGTGGATTTCTATGAGTATGAATATTAATTAAATGGTAAGCATACTGATTAATTGGAGTGGTGTGCATCACCCCCTGAAGAATCTTTAATTCTGAATTCCTAAGTACATCATCACGTTGCTTGTCTCTGGTTGACGGTTGAGAGAGAAAAAGCAACCAGCAATAACAGGTAGCATTTCAAGCTGTCAACGTTTCCTCCTGTAATTAATAGAGCACAGTTCCCTCAAGCAATTAATTTGAGTGTTGACAAAGAAATATAACATAAAATGGCTTTATTATGAAAACTGTTAGACTGCAGGATCGCCAGCTAATCATTTGATGGCAGCGTTAATGATAAACGGCTGTCAGGTCTTTTCATGGTGCAGCTCTTTTAAATGTAAAGGTATAAAAACCCTTCAACTCAAATGAGAAGACAGCTGAAGGTAAACCGTTCTTTTCATACCGCTGATGCAATTTGACAGAATGCCACACTGATAATTTATTATATTGTTTTTTTAAATTATAGCTAAATGAAATGGATATACAGTATGCTCTCTATCCAATGGGAAATCACGTCATTGGTAGATTTCACCCAAGAAAAGAGTTTGGAACTTTAATTTTGAAAAGTTCTGCAGGGATTTGGAAAAAATGTGAACCCTAATGAATCCCTAAATCTCTAATGTTAGATGGATGTTTGAGGGGTCAATGAGCTCTAATAGATTAAGATATGATGAGAATACGCCACCCTTGAAAGAATGTTTAAGTTGACACCAGTTAATTCATTTAGATATAATCAAACTACATTTTTACTTTTAATTTTACTTTACTTCAAAAATAATTTGCATTTCCTTTTAAAAAAAAACAAGACAAATCGCATTTGACTCTAATTAAAAATATTAATTGCTGAACATGAAAACAAATATATTAGGGATGCACCGATACCGATACTGGTATCAGTGAAAGTTACTCGATACCAGGAACCAATACCAGTGACTTCACTGTCTGTGACTTGTGATTTCTGTTGTAGTGTCCTATATTGAGCTAAAGAGGAACAGTGTGGGTTGAGAGCTGGAGATGGTGCCAAATAGTTCATTTTATTTGGTTAAAATGTGGAAAACTGCAATAATTTCACTGTGAAATCACAGAAAATGGTTACTTTTCACCTTATATTTTAGTTTTGTGATCATTTTTATTAATATATTTTATTTTTTATCTAACTCAGTTATTTGTTGTAAAAAGCAGAGAATCAAAAATAAAACCTGTATTCCAATTCGTTGCATTTTTTTTGTGTGGTAGTAGAAGTATCGGTACTTGATATCGGCGAGTACTCAGATTTAAGTATCGGTATCGGATCGGTTTTTAAAAAAGTGGTATCGGTACATCCCTAAAATATATGTTTTGAGAAAAATTAAGAAGTTTGTGTTGTGTCCATTGAAGGAATAATTAGTTCCGTACAAATCAAAATTGATGTTTTAAAATGCAAAAAGAAAGAGTTTGACAATCAAATCAGTCGTTTTATTTTGTTTTGAATGGCAGTTATTAGATTGAATGAAAAGCTGCATGTTAGACTTTTTGCAGTGGTCTGTATGAGTAGAGCAACTTTTCTAATCTTCTGGACCATTCTAAGAGATTTTGCACATTTAATCCCATTCACACACACAAATGTGCAGATTGGGGGTTTTGTGGGGTTGGGGTTGGACGGGAGGTCAGGATCAAACTGCCATCTCTCTGAAAGGCAGGCGACCATTCCTCCTGAGCTAGAGATGCTCTTAGATAAGATATAATCAGATCAAATCTAAAACACAATATAATAAGATGAAATGTGATCAGACACCTGATAAAATAGGGGGAGATTTTGGACCCACCTCTGTCAGAATCTTCAACAAGGCCACTTTATATTTTGACATTATACAATGGTATAGCACCGTGGGGATCTCTGACTGTGTGTGTGCAATATGTGTAATGTGCAATACTTGTTTTTATTCAGGAATGCACAAATGTGTTATTAGTATGGCGGAGCTGTGTGAGTAGCATGTATTATAGTGACAAACACAGCTGGTGATGTTCTGTTTATATTCTTTCATTTAACTAATCTAAGACAAATTTCCCTCATGAGGACAACGTATATTTTATGCATTATTATTTTAGAATGAGATGTGACTATGAGATGTGGATTAGATATACTATGTTAAGATGATACACTACAATGCAATATAAGATGAGATATGAAGACACTTGATAAAATGAGATATAATGAGCCATAAGATGACATACAAATCGTAAGATACAATAAGACGAGGTACAATAAGACGTGAGTTA
Source organism: Callopanchax toddi (assembly GCA_006937965.1). NCBI lineage: Eukaryota > Metazoa > Chordata > Actinopteri > Cyprinodontiformes > Nothobranchiidae > Callopanchax > Callopanchax toddi. Next base: position 567,094 of record SSNR01000016.1, read on the forward strand.
AAATATAAAATACAAGATGAGATATAAAATATGAGGTGATAAATGATGAGAAGTGAGATAAAAATCCCACAAGATGAGGAATGATATGATGAGATATAATATGAAACAATTAGACAAGATGAGATATGATGTAAGAAGAGACATGATATGAGATATCAGCTATGACATGATTCAAAAATATAAGATATGTGTCAGAACGGATCGGCTGAAACCTCTGTGAGTTTGAGTGTAGCGTGTGTGCGGCTCAAACGCGGCAGTAATTAGCGCTGAGCGTTCGCGTACACGCAGTTAATCTCGGAGCAGCCATGCGGTTCTCGATGGAAGCGAGGCCGCGGGACTACTCCGATAAGTAAGTAGTAAAACTGACTTACTGGTAGGTTGAGGATGAAGCTCGGAAGCCTGGTAGGTTTAGATGAAGCTCGTAGCATGAATGAATGAATCGATGACTGAGCACAGACGTGTAGGGTGAAGGGTCATTTATAGAGGAGGTGAAGCCAGAGGGATGATGGGAAATGGAGTCTTAGCGGGAGGAGCGGTCAGAAGGAGGGGAAACCGTGACAGTACCCCCCCCCCCCCCCCCCC
>SSNR01000016.1:567685-582166 GCA_006937965.1 Callopanchax toddi
ACCCCCCCCCCCCCCCCTCCAGGGGCGGCTCCAGAAGCCCTAGACTGACGGGCACGGAAGTCAGAGATGAGGGTTGGATCCAGAATGGAGCGAGTGGGTTCCCAGGAGCGTTCCTCAGGGCCGTAGCCCTCCCAGTCCACGAGGTACTGCCACCCACGACCTCGACGACGGGCGTCCAGGATGCGCCGAACAGTGTAGACCCGGTCGCCGTCGACGAAGCGAGGAGGCGGAGGAGAGAGAGAGGGCACCAGGGGCGAGGAGACGTAGGGCTTGAGCTGAGAGACATGAAAGACAGGATGGATCTTGAGAGTCGAAGGAAGACGAAGACGGTAGGCGACAGGGTTGATGGAGTGGTCGATGACATAAGGACCAATAAAGCGAGGGGTGAGCTTCCTGGACTCGATCCGGAGGCGCAGGTTGGAGGTGGAGAGCCAGACCTTGTCGCCGGGCTGGAACGAGGGACCGGGCCGGTGACTGCGGCGATGCTGACGGACGTACTGGGACTGGGCCCGAGTGATAGCAGCACGGGCTTTGACCCAGGCCAGCCGACACCGACGGACCATGTTCTGGGCAGCGGGAACTTCCACCTCCGGTTCCTGGTGACCGAAGATGGGCGGCTGGTAGCCGTAGCACACCTCGAACGGAGACAGGCTGGTGGCAGAGGAGACATGTATGTTGTGGGAGAGCTCCGCCCACAGGAGGTATTTGGGCCAGAGCGACGGCTGGGTGGAGACAAAGCAGCGGAGGTAACGTCCTAGCTGCTGATTGGCCCTCTCAGTCTGGCCGTTGGTCTGAGGGTGGTAGCCGGACGAGAGACTGGACGTAGCACCCACCAGACGACAGAACGCCTTCCAGAACCGGGCGGTGAACTGGGGTCCTCGGTCGGACACTACATCTGTGGGGAAGCCATGCAGGCGCACCACATGCTCCAGGAGGAGTTCCGCAGTGCGCTTGGCCGTGGGGAGACCAGTGAGGGCCACCAGGTGGACGGCTTTGGAGAAGCGGTCTGTGATAGTGAGTATGGTGTCCAGACTGTCCACGACTGGGAGGCCGGTGACGAAATCCAGTCCTATGTGGGACCACGGCCGTTTAGGGACTGGAAGGGGCTGAAGGGACCCAGAGGCAGGCTGGTTGAGAGACTTGGAGCGAGCGCAGACGTCGCAAGCCGAGGTGTACTCCTTTACATCCTTCGCCATTTGCGGCCACCAGAGGGCCCACTGGAGGAGTTTGAGGGTCCTGGCAAAGTCCGCGTGGCCGGACAAAGGTGAGGAGTGAGCCCATGTAAGGGCTTCCTGGCGACAGCTTGTGGGGACGTAGAGACGGTTCTTGGGAGTTTCTGGAGGAGCTGGGTCATTGGGGAGCGCTGCTCTGATAGAGTCTTCCAAGGGCCAGTGCAGAGGGGCCAGGAACCGTTGGGACGGCAGGATGGGACTGGGGTCTTGAGAGGGAGCTGAGTGAGTGAATTGACGGGACAGAGCATCAGCCTTGTGGTTCTTGGAACCGGGTCAGTAGGACAGCAGGAAGTTGTAGGGATCAAAGAAGAGGGCCCAGCGGGCCTGGTGAGGGTTGAGCTGTTTAGTGGACTGGATGTGGATGAGGTTTTGGTGGTCTGTCCAGATGGTAAATGGTTCCACCGTCCCCAACAACCACTGTCTCCACTCCTCGAGAGCCCACTTAATGGCTAGGAGCTCACGGTCTCTCACACCGTACTTCTGTTGAGTGGGGGAGAACTTGCGGGAGAAGTAGCTGCAGGGATGGAGTTTTTGGTCAGGACCCCGCTGAGACAAGATGGCGCCGGCGCCTACGTCGGAGGCGTCGACCTCCACCACAAAGGGTCTCATGGGGTCTGGGTGGAGCAGTATGGGTGCTGAGGTAAACCGTCCAATGAGGTCTCGGAAGGCTTGGTTGGTGGTAGGGGGAAGACAGAACGGACGGGGCTGATTGGTTGGTTTGGTTAGAGAGGTGAGCGGAGCGACTATGGAGCTGTAGTCCTTAATGAAGTTGCGGTAGAAATTGGCGAACCCCAGGAAGCTTTGGAGCTGCTTGAGACTGGTGGGGTGAGGCCAATCTGCGACGGCGCGGACCTTTTGGGGGTCCATAGAGAGGCCCTCGGATGAAATGATGAAGCCTAGGAAGGCCACGGAGGTCTGGTGGAAGGAGCACTTTTCCAGTTTGCAGAAGAGGCGGTTCTCCAGGAGCCTGGAGAGCACAGCCCGGACGTGGTGGATGTGTTCGGCCTCTGATCGGGAGTAGATCAGGATGTCGTCGAGGTAGGCGAACACCCACCGGCCCAACATGTCTCTTAGCACGTCGTTGATGAGACGTTGGAACACGGTGGGGCTGTTACACAGGCCGAAGGGCATGACGAGGTACTCCCAGTGCCCTGTAGGGGTGATGAAGGCGGTCTTCCATTCGTCCCCCTTCTTAACGCGCACCAGGTTGTAGGCGCTCCTCAGGTCGAGTTTAGTGTAGATGCGGGCCTGAGAGAGGGAGTCGAGGGCAGTGGACATGAGCGGCAGGGGGTGACGGTCTCTGATGGTGATCTTGTTCAGGCCCCGGTAGTCTATGCAGGGCTGTAGGCCCCCATCTTTCTTTTTGACAAAGAAGAAACCGGCAGCCCCCGGGGAGGTGGACGGACGGATGAAACCCTGCTGGAGCGCCTCTGAGACGTACTCGTCCATGGAGCGGGTCTCAGCGGGAGACAGGGAGAACAGGCGGCCACGCGGAGGCGTGGTACCCGGTTGGAGTTGGATCTCCATGTCGTAGGGGCGGTGAGGAGGCAGGGTAGAGGCCTGCTCTTTGTTAAAGACCCGGACCAGGTCCTGATAGGGAGCAGGGACGCCCTCCAGAGGAGTCTGAGGAAGGTCGGGTGTTATGGTGGTTTTGCTGGGGGAGCAGAAGAGGTGGTGATGGCACGTGGGGCCCCAATGAACTAGACGGTTGGTGGACCAGGAGATGTGCGGGTCATGGAGGCAGAACCACCGGTGACCCAGGATGAGCGGCGTGGAGGGAGCGGAAATGATGAGGAACTGAATGGTTTCATGGTGGTCCCCCACTCTCATCTGGATAGGTTGGGTCTGATGTTGGACCGGGAAAGGATGAAGGGGGTGACCGTCCACTGAGGTGACCGGAACCGAACGGTCCAGTTTACACAGGGGGATCTGGAGACGGTTGACCAGGTTCTGGTCTATGAAGTTGCCGGCTGCTCCTGTGTCCAACAGAGCTTCAAGTTCAGTTGACCCCTGGTCCAATAGGAGGGTTACATTGAGGAGGAAACGGTTTGAGGGGGAAGTGGCAGCACCCGGTAAAACACCCCCGATGTTTACCGGGTCTTGTCGTTTCCCGACGGTGGCTGCAGTGGGCACTGAGGACGGCGATGTTCTGAAGAACCGCAGTAGGCGCACCGTCCCTCTCTCCATCTGCGCTGCCGTTCCTCTGGGGTCAGGTGAAACAGTTGCATGGGTTCCTCTTTAGAGGCGAGGGGCGTGACCGCGCCGGGAGAGACCGGTCGAGCCGCCGGAGCAGCGGGGTGAGGGACTCTTGAGGAGCGGGGGCGAGTGAGGACACGTTGGTCGATCTGTAGGGCCAGGTCCGCTACAGCGTCCAGAGTGTTGGGGAGCTCGCGGCCCACCATCTCGTCCCTGATGTAATCGGCCAGTCCCTCGACGAACACGGACTTCAGAGCCGCGTCCTCCCACTTTAGCTTAGCGGCTAGGGTCCGGAACTCCGCCACGTACTGGCACACCTGACGGGCCCGTTGACGGAGTCTGAGCAGCTGGGACTCGACTCCGATCTCGCTGCTAGGAGGGACGAACGTTTTCTTCAGCTCCTTGACCAACGCCGGATAATCATTGCAGGCAGGGGATTTATTATTGTACAGAGCCGCAGCCCACTCCTGAGCTCGGCCGGTCAGCAGCGATGTTAACAGAGCTACACGGGAGCAGGCTGAGGTGTACTTGGTCGGCTGACACTCGAACAACATGTCCAGTGAGGCTAATAATCCATCGGGGCGGCCGTCGATTCCGTTCCAGCGGTCCGGAAGGTGGATATGGGGTTCCAGAGCTGAAACCGTTTGGTGCCGCTGGAGAGCGGTGACGGACGCCGTGAGCTGGAGCACTGTGTTGTTCAGCGACTCGATCCGGAGGTTCTGGCGGTCCACTACAGAACACAGGTGGGTCAGCTCAGAACGCATCCGCTCAAACTCAGCAGGGTCGGTTGTGGGCTCAGTCATCCTGTCAGAACGGATCGGCTGAAACCTCTGTGAGTTTGAGTGTAGCGTGTGTGCGGCTCAAACGCGGCAGTAATTAGCGCTGAGCGTTCGCGTACACGCAGTTAATCTCGGAGCAGCCGTGCGGTTCTCGATGGAAGCGAGGCCGCGGGACTACTCCGATAAGTAAGTAGTAAAACTGACTTACTGGTAGGTTGAGGATGAAGCTCGGAAGCCTGGTAGGTTTAGATGAAGCTCGTAGCATGAATGAATGAATCGATGACTGAGCACAGACGTGTGGGGTGAAGGGTCATTTATAGAGGAGGTGAAGCCAGAGGGATGATGGGAAATGGAGTCTTAGCGGGAGGAGCAGTCAGAAGGAGGGGAAACCGTGACAATATGATAGTATAATATGAGATTATACATTAAGAGATGTATGAGGTATTGCATGGTAGGATATAAATTGTATGATAAAATAAGATATGATGCAATATGAGATTTGATACAATAAGATGAAACAACATGATGAGATGTAGAAATTAGGACATCTTTTTATTGAGCTAAATCTAATGACTGTATACTGTCATCAAGACAACAATAAATCACTATTTGTAAACCTTTGGCAGAGTAGTGTAAATTAACTGTGACTCTTATACTCTGAGTATTTTTGAGTTGAAAGGCTGTCAACATATTTTAAAGTGATAATATGCAGTTTTGCTTGTTTTGGGCTCCCTCTGGTGTCCATTTTAAATCATTGCATTACGCAAGTTAGCATATAGTTTCAGCTTCTAAACGCCTAAGTGTTGAAATGTCTCCTCAGCCTTCATAGCTTTCTACAGGAGCGGTTATTTACTCCTTCAAAGAAATCAGCTGTGTTCAAGCAGGGAGAGATGGAAAAAAATCAGGAATCATGAGCTAAAAACACTCCAGCGCTAGCATAACAGCTAGCCACTTTGGGTTAGCCTAACCCTCGTGAGACACGTGACTTCCTGGGTACCGTGATGGCGACTGAGATCTTGCAATCGTGGTATTCCGGCTGTAATCACCAGATGGGGCTAAGTGACTTTTCATTAGCCCTGTAAAGGGTCATATTAGCACATACTGGCTCAAGGAAAAGATTAAAAAATATGAAAATTTGCATATTATCACTTTAAATATAATGTACATCTAAACTATATTTGATCTAATAATGAATGTTTTGACAGGTTTTACTGAACTAACCACTGTTCTATGATATAAAACCTCATGTAAACTGAAGAATTGGAAGTTGGTCTCATCTATTACGTTCTCGATCTGTATTGTTTCAGCACAGCCTGTTATGTTTGATGTTTCTTTGATGCTTTAAAAAAAACGACACCTTGTTCAATATTTCTTTACTTTTTTTCACAAAGCTTCTGTCACCTTTGTGTTTCTTGATGAGTGAACTGATGTTAAACAAAGTATCAACGACTAAAGAACGGGAGAAAATTTCAGACCAAGAAATGACATTTTCCAGTCGTTTTGGTCATTTTTGTTCGGGCTTGGTATTTTTGGTGTGAGAAGAAAGGCTTTGACTAGACTCAACGGTGAAGTTGATTTTACTGCTTTGTTGGGTAACTGCTTAAGAAATTTTAAAATAATCTTTTTAGTCAACAAATTGGCAAACCTATAAAGGTTTTGCAACATTTCCTTGTTTCCTTTGTTTTTGATGAAACCTTGAAAGCTTTTGAAAATCCTCAGATATTGTCTACTTTAAACTGGGTCAAAGGAAACCAGAGATGACCTAGTAACATGGATTTTTTTCCCCTTTAATTTGCAAAGTGGCACTTTAATGCCAAGGAAACAAACCTAAAATTTAACGAAAAATAAAAATAATTTTTAAAAAAATCAGTATTTTCTTTGTTTTGTCGCTTTTTATTAGATAGAAACAGAGCCAGTTCCAGCATCATCCTGTTAAATGTAACATGAGGTGAACCTGAGGTTGGGAGGCTGAAGCATTTTGAGAAAACTCTTTCTGACTCAGGTTAAATTCTCACAGGAAACGCTGTTTGTATGCTATGCATAATGTGCATGGTATAGCTTTATAGGTGGCTGTTGTTAGGCTGCAGGCTAAAATAACCCTGAAACACACAAACACCTGAGGTTAGTTTAAAATGAGTCTGGCTGTCTGACTGTGTGTTTGCAGGGCTGGAAAAGGTGATGCAACATTGGAACAGAAACCTGAGTGACCAAAAATACATTGTTAAATAAAAGATCAAGTTTCACTCTCGGTCTACAGCTACGGTCTTCACTCATCTCATTGTCACTCCATTATTTTATTTTGCCAATACAGTGGTTTGATCTGCACTTTACCTTTTGAAGAACAATATACAAGAAAAAGGTTTTGACCTTGGAATAAAATGTTCAGACCTTCACCTAATTTGACTTTTAAAAAATGTTTCCACTCTGTAACCCAGGACCTTTTTACCCTAGTAATCACTGACCCTGTAGTCCACACTCCAGGCATGGATTGTTGTGTTTCTATTAAGGTCTTGGTAGACTTCCCCCAATGATAATGGAAAAAATTGGTTCTAGATTAGGCAAGGTAAGTCATTGAAGTCAAGGGCATTGATTTAGCATGGACAGAGGTGATGCGTCCCCACCAATACAAAGTGATCACTGAATTGTCCCCATGTCCCTACCAATAATCTGAATTCTCAGCCCTGCAACCCCAAGTGTCACATTCAGGTCGCGGTCAGGCGTGTTGCCTGACGGGGGGGGGAATCGTATCCCGGGAGCCTATAGCCAACATGCAGCTGCATCGAGCACCGACAGAATTACCGTGCGGTCCAATGTGACCAGCACTGGATGTGTTTCGGTCCCAATCCTGCCCTGGTCCCTACCAACATCAAGAGCAAATCGACATCGTTGATTGATGTGAAGTTTTGCTATTTGTCAGACAGCAGACAGTTGCCTTAGTTCCTTCATAGTCACACTTCTAACAGATGGTCATGTGGGAATGTTGTAATACCACACCAGTCAGTAGTATTATGTGCTTCCCGCCCACTCTGAAGGTACCAGGTATTTATAAGAGAATTGCCTCCCTACCGGAGGTTATTTACTTTGGCCTTGGTCCCTAAAAGGTTAATTCCACTTCAGGAACCAGGGTAGTTTGGGGGATATGTTATTTACCCCTGTGTGTTTTTAGCACAGGAACCAAAGTCCAAACAGAAGACCAAGACATCAGTCTGAACAGCTGAAGAGAGGGAGTCCACAGAACATAGACAGGAAGGAATAAAGATCCACAGCATGGGGGCTACAACTACAATGGCTTTGTCAGCTTTAGTTTTCAGTTTTGATTAAGGGACAGACAGCAGTCCACCTCAGAGTTCTTGCTGCTAATGGATGTATGAAGGTGTATTTCCATGCTAGAACCTTAAAAGTTGAAAGCAGACCCCTGAACTGGGTTCTATACTGACCAGAGAGACCAGTAAAGCTGTGAAATGGAAGTGTTTGAAGGACTCGGTCAAATGTTTTGCAGCTGCATTTTGGACAAGCTATAGACGGCTTAATGGGTTTTTCATTACGACAAATAAACAGTGATTTACAAAAATAAAATATGGGATTAAATATTTGAAATTATTGTGCTCAGCTTGAACAGATGAGAACCCCTCAGTTAACCGGAGAAAGTTCTTAATCAAGAATAGATTTCCCCACACCTTTTGTAGGATAGATAATGGGGCCAAGAACAGAACCTTGTGGAACACCGTGCTAAGGAGCAGCTGATACTGATTAATATTCATCAACAGAACTAATACTAAATGAAATATATGAGTGAAAATATGCCAGAGGTGCACCAGAGGGCTAATCTCTCAGTGTACCACTGTGTCAAAAGCTGAACTTTAGATCTAGGATCTCCAAAACTGCAGACTCTCCTGCATCTCTGTATGTCAGGGATTTGTCAGTGTTCTTATCACAAGACCATCCATCCAAGCACTTTGCTGCAAGCTAGACTGGTTTGACATCATTTGACATGACCAGGTTTTAATTGCTGGGGAAATCGACAACGTCCATTATCGCACCTAAGCAAATTCTTGATGATGCGTCTTTTATTGCAGCCAGTTAAATGTTTATATCACAACGAAGCAGGATAAATAGTTTCAAATTAGCTCTCTGTTTAAAACTCACCTCGCCTCTGCCCTCGGTTGCAGAGAACTCCCTTCTCTTCAATGAATAGGCTTTATCTTAGAAACAAATGTGCAGCTGGATAATGGGGAGGGGGGCTGTGAAAAATGTTTCCAGAGCTTGCACATTGTGTTAAGCCACCATTTAAAGTCTTGTCAATACCTGCAGCGAAGTATCGATCTCCTGGGTCTTCTTGAAGGCCCAGAGCTTTACAGCTTATTGATAGATTATGTAGATTCACTCTGCCGTGTTTGGATGGGCTGTCTTTGTCGTGATGTAAGACCGTGACAACAATCTCGTCTATTTGTGTGACTTGAGTCATTGTCTTGAATCTCAAAACATGCTTCAAAGGCAAACCGCAGATGGATGACAATTTTTGGACAAATGGCTGATAAGGAAGACGATGCATACGGTCTATGTGATTCTATTTGAACTTAAGTCAAGCAAAACGCTAAAGTATCAGTTTTAGTGAGTCAGAAGGCCTCCTGGGTTTAAGTCATGCAGGTGGTGATGCCTCTTTGAGGGCTGTAAACAGGATTAGGGAGTCAGGTAAATTGCTCTGTCACTTTGTGATGGGTTCCGAGGTCGCATTTTCCTCTGACATGTTTGCTACACAGAATGACTTAAAAACAGATGACAACGTGTTGCTATGGAGACCTGAGTGAAGAACCTGCATCAGCCTATCCGAGGACAGTTTTTATGCAAACACTTGGATGAGTGTCTCTATAGGACTGTTTTTGAGGAGCACATCAAAAGAGACAAAGACAAAAAGTCTTTTAGCAACAAGGAAAATAGGAAAATATGCTAATGCAAAATAATCATTGACAGTATTGAAAAAAAATCGGACTAAAACGTGACCAAAGGACAAACAACCAGTCAAATATGCCTTCATAAAGCCTCATATTCGATTACTATGTGCTATATTCAAAAGTGCATGAACAATCTCACTGGATGTGTTGGGCCTTTATTAGCAGGACATAAATGAACAAGATGCCAGTTTCATTATTTGTTTCTCACTCATATATTAAGATGTGTTCAATGACCAAAGGTAATGTATAACCCAAAAGACATTGACAGCTGATGTTTACAGCCACTCTAAAGGCATGGCTCTAGGGATGGAGGTATTAGTCAATCGATCAACCTGCTTCTGCTCAAACTTGAAATATCTCCACCCGGGTCAGATTACCTTGAGGTGAATCCCAGTGAGATACCAGTGAGCCATTACATCAACAAAACATTTTTTTTACATTTTCTTGAAATATTCTCATTTGAAATCTCAATGTATTGTTGAGAGAGAGAGAGAGAGAGAGAGAGAGAGAGAGAGAGAGAGAGAGAGAGAGAGAGAGAGAGAGAGAGAGAGAGAGAGAGAGAGAGAGAGAGAGAACAACTCATACTGGGTAAAAATTCAAACCATAAAATTGGGTCTTTAAAGATTATTTAAAAGATTTCAACAGCGAGGTCTCTCTAACCTGTGCTGGTAGCAAGTTCCAAAGTTTCGGGGCAGCAACAGCAATTTATTATTGTACTCATCTTCTTTCATGGGGGAAGCAGCCCTAGCAGACAAGCCCAGATTGTCCTCTCTCCAGCCACTTCCACCAGCTCCTCCAGTGGGACCCCAAGGTGATCCCAGGTCAGCCTGGAGATATAATCCCTCCAGCATATTTTGGGTCAGCCCAGTGTTCTCCTCCCATCAGGACACTCCTGAAACATCTTTCCAGGAGATGTACATGAGGCACCCAGTTCTCAATGTCGAGGACTCGCTCCTAGATATCTGAGCTCTTGATGACTGAGCCTGGCTGCCCTGCAGATGGGATTTTTTGAGCCACCTGTATTTGTGATCTTGTTCCTTTGGTCATTATCAAAAGCTCATGACCTGGATAACAACCAGTAAATTGAGATACTATCTATCTGGATTTGTTTCCTCTTCACCACAACTGATCTGATCAGTTTCTGCATCACTCCAGTTCCCCCTGTTGATCTCCTGTTCCAGCCTTGCCTCAACAAGACTTCAAGGTACTTAAACTCCTCCACTTGAGGTAGGGACCTCTCTCCTGACCTAGTGTTAGCAGTAATCCATGCAGTTTTAATTGAGACATTGCTAATCCTCATTCCAACTGCGTCACACTCAGCTGTGAATCTCCCCAGAAAAAGCTGAAGGTCATAGTTCAATTAGTCTAGGACAACCCTACCATAAATAAAATACAATGAAGACATCTTCCTGCACCAAACCCAACATCCTGCACACATGACTGTGTATGAATGGTGTTGTGCACACTTATATAACCAGGGCTGCACACAACTGGTCTGCAGGTCCGCAAGCGCAGTAGAAATCATAAATGCGGACAACTTTCTCCTGCTACAACACGCCTATGAGCACCGGTGTTACATTTACGGTATCAATCGTGCAGCTTGTGATCTGCCATCAGATGCTAACAAGCTGCAGCCTACACACACAGCTATGTTGCGTTGTGGACCCCTTCACCCACCCTTCACCCGGAAGTACTTATTACCAAACATAAGGACCAGGTGTGCCCTTGAGTACCTCAGTGAAAAAATAATGTGCACCCCTGCATATAACCTACTGCACAGTAGTTCTCCGAAATCATGGACATTGTCTAGATGTTTTTCTACTGTAAACATTATGCTTAGAGTCATATGTGTAATTGGTGGGTGACTGCAGTGGACCTCTTCACCTCAGCTCACTGTAAGTCACCTCTCTTCTTCATCACACACAGTAGAGGCTACAGCAGCCATAGCACAGCTTCTCACATCACAATATGAACAAATACTGCAACTTTTCATGGTTATTCCACGATTGCATTCACATCCACATGTTTCTGTTAAGCACTTTGTGATTTGTTTCTGTGAAAGGTGCTATATAAATAAAATTTACTTACTTACATTCATATCATGAAAATCGATGAGATAACTCATCTTTCTTATCTACTACACAAATTCTACTAATACGTATAAATAAAAACCATACAGTTTTTTAATTCTTCTTTCTGAATAAAAACCCCACACAGTGTTCATCTTTCTGAGTTTTTGAAATCCACTCCACTGCACGTAAAAGAAATCAACCCCAAAAAATCAAGTCTGATTTAGCTGTTCGAGGCATTTTAACACGAAGAGCTGGCATTCATTGACATTCCTCACATGTCATTAAAAAATAGCTCTAGTGTGTTCATATCTTCAGGTGTGCTGCCTGAATTGTTAGCCGGTGACATGGAATCCTGACCCGTATTTAAAAAATTTCTCTCGTCGGTGAATTGACCTAAAAAATTGAATGCTTCGGGAAACGATGCAGATATGGTAAGAAAATGACCATTATGATTATGCGTCATTGAAATTCAGATGAAAAAGATGAAGCCCCTATTTTGTAGCATCCATCAATATGGTAATTTTAACATTTACTCCCACTGTCCTCCATTTCTTGCTTCTCTACTTTTCTTCTCTCCGAGGCTTGAAAGCGTCACAGCTGCAGTGGCTACAAACACACTGCAGCAGCGAGATTATTTAGGCAAGGTTGTCCTTTTTTTTTTCTGCCTCACCTGCTCATACAGATATTAACACAACAAATATCAAATGGTTTTTGGCTTTTAGTTTCATGTTATTTGTTCTGGGTAAAGTGAAGGAGTTTTAAATCTTTAAATCAGAAAGAAAAAAACAGATTTAAGAAATCATTTTTTAAAGCATGTTTTCATTCAGAGGAAATTTGAGGAAAGAGGATGTTTTCTCGCCTTTTGAGATGAGGGAATTTGTTATTTTGTAACTAGATTAGTATCATTTTGAAGATGAATGTGTTTGCAACACAAAAGCAGAGCAGGATATCAGATTATCTGAATATATATTCAGCAGGAAAATGTGTGACCAAGACAAATAGAGTCATTATTTATAAGAGAAAATATGTTACCTTATTTAAATGTTTCAACCCTCGTGCATCATTATGGACAGCTTTGTTTATTTCTGCAAATGTTCCCTATTTATGTGGCCATCAGTTTGACTGTGTTTTTGCATATGACACTGTTTTCTTGTAACAAAGGCGCTCTCTTAACTAATTATAACATTCAAAATGGTTTTTTTTAGACCGTTAGAACACTGTGAAAAAAACATTCTCTACCATCTTGAGTCAGAGGATACAAAAGCCCACGTTCAAAAACTGCTAGAAAAACTTTTCACGTTAATTATTTTTTACTTTTTGGGGTTTCATCTTTTTATTATCTTCAGTCCTGATCAAAACAATCAAATATTATTACCAGCATGTTGCCAGTTTGATTAAACAATGCTACTTTTTTATGAAAAATAAAATTATTACCATAAAATAAACATTGGAAAACTAAATTAACTACGTTATTGGATGTCAAGAAGGGGCGGGATTTAATAAACTTAGGCTTCTTCCTACTCCTTTTCGAACATGTAGATATTATTAATTCTGAATAATATGATTAGTGTTAATATTTTGAGTTTATTTATTAGGGGTGTCAAATTATCGCTTTAGTTGCGATTAGTTATCTACTTATCGTTGTTTATTCATTTTTTAGATGCTTTTACCCAAAGCGACTTATACAATTAACAATCACCCTATCAGGCATGTTGTGATCTGTGGGAAAAACCAGAGAACCCGGAGGAAACCCATGCATGCATGGGGAGAACATGCTAAATCTACGCAGAAAGACTACAGCCAGGATTTGAACTTATGATCTTCTTGCTGCGAGGCAACAGTGCTAACAACTGCGCCACCATGCAGCCTATCCACTGCCATATTTAGTGTGTTATGTTTTTTAATCACTGTGATCCCATTTTTAATTCTAACTTTACTGTTTCTGCATGCAGGCTTTCGTTCTAGTGAGAAGAGCAAGGTGAGAAGAGCAAGGTGAGTTGAGGAGTGGTGAGTTGCAGAGACAAGACGCAAAGCACCCAGCTGTGAGTGCAACCACAGCTGATGCTAGCGAGTGAAGACAAGTTAGCAAGCCATAGCAAAGCTCTTTACCAAACTAAACTCGAAAAGAACACATCGCGAAGAAGCAAGTCAATGACGAATATTCTTGCCAAGCTGATAGAGATGAACTGCAGGCTGATAAACATAAAGGACGGTGAGGGGTTAACAGAGCCACTGCTGGACCGATCAACCGGACACCGGGCATTTGCCGGAACTGGAATTTAAAGTGCCTGTGACTCCATATTTAAATCTCTTTATATTAAACAGGTGTAATCTTTGATGCCTCTAGATTAGCGTTGCACCATTATAACTCAAAATACGCTGTAATTATTTCCTAACGAGCAACTCAGAGATCAGAAGAAAGCGCCGCCTTCCGGTTCTGCTGGGTTTCTCCTTATTTGGCAGCCTGACACTTCTGCTGCAGCAGGGGGCAGTGTCGTCGCGTGAAAGAGAAACGAAACTGAAACTAAACACTACACGGTCTATGGGCAATGGCGGCGGCACTGCCTCGCTCCAGGTGTCGTGAACGTGCATGTGGGAGGAGAATTTACCATATAAGCAAGTCCGGATCACTATGACCTCATAGCGGGCTGGAGTGAAAAAAACAGTTTGAAACCTGGGTCTGAAATCTGGAAGAGCTTCTCACTGGCTGTACTAGGAGACAGATGGACGCCGTTTTTTGCTCTTTCTGGCAGGTTTAAGGTGAGAACTCAACGTTGCAACATGATAGATAAGTCAGAAAACATGGAAAACCATGTCATGGGCACTTTAAATGAAAATACCTCAAGATGAGGGCTGTCCTCAGCACTTTATTAGATCGAACCAAATTTTTACATTTGATTAAATAATTGCAGCTTAAATTTTATTATTTTCTCAATTTTTAAAAATCTCATGACATCACCTAAATATTTTTGTGTTATATTCTGCTTAATACTCCTGCTTATCTATCTGTCTGTCTGTCTACAAATGATCTACATATGAATTCCAAATAATAATCATGCATTCTGTGTGATCTTGTTTAAAAAAAAAAAAAAAAGTAAAAGTTGTCGTTTTTTTATGTTCACCTCTAATCATCCATTTCCATTTCCCCCTTACAGGCTCATGCGTGAGATCTTCTGGTTGTTCTATTGAATCTACATGAACCCACAAGACAGTTAAACGAAAACATGCCCCCCCCCCCCCCCCCCCCCCC
>SSNR01000016.1:582287-612620 GCA_006937965.1 Callopanchax toddi
CCCCCCCAATGAACTTTAAAGTGGAGAAAACAGAACAATTAGTGAGCTCAGGGAGATTCTTGTACATTTGATGATAAATAACTAATTGTTTTTGTATTTTTTCAATTTAAAAAAGTAGGATCATGTAATCAAGCTGGTATTTAAAGGGTTAAAATTCTTATAATAATTAATGGCTTTTAATCAGAACTGAAGGTGATTAAAGGATTCAACACAAAGAAGTAGAATAGACATTAATAATTTTTTTTGTATTTTTTTTTTATATAGTGGACATGTTAGTCCTCTAATGACTCAAGGAGTCCAACACCAATACAGTAATCATTTAAATAGTACTTTAATTATTAGAATGAACATAAACACCCAGCAAAATGTTTCTGTGTAACGTTCATTGAAACACGCATTTGTCATTTACATAATTTTTAATACTACTTCTTATTTATTCTAGCACCCTTACATTCTCAGGGACATTTCAATAGAAACTTAAGTGTATGCATCAAAGACCCAAATCAATACCTTGTTGCTGCGTATCAAAATAAAAGCAGCGTTAAGGTGGACCCCCCGCTGGGAAAATGGTTGAAATGCTCTCCACACCAACAACATGTGTTTAAGTTTGTCCTTTTGAAGCTCGACTAAAAATAAAGCTGAATTGCAGCCAGGGAAGGTCAGTATGGATTATGGAGCGCCGCGCTCCCTGTGGAAAAGAATTGTTTGTTGTCTGTCCCAATGTCAGATCCAGAATCAGGAAGGAAAGTGCTTCTCTCAGCAGGTCCAGACTTCCTGTCGATGATAATCCGATGGAACGGCTGATCTGTGCCGGATGGACCGAGGCCTGCGTGGAGAAAACAAGCTGGATAGTTGGTTGTTTGCATAGATTGGATAGAGGAAATGACCCCTTGTAAAGCATTTTAGTTAGGTAACAGAACTGCCACTAGGGCCATGTGTATGCACTAGTTTAATAGGTCTTAAATCTTTCAAATTTGGGTTATTTTTGCATTCTGTTCATGTATTTTTTGCCTGTTCAGTCAACCAAAGGGAGCAGCTCAGCTTTCATACACTTTGTTAGAATCATCTTTTCTAGTTTAAACAACATCCTGGTCGATTTATAATCAGGAATCAGGGGAAAAGCAGAAAATAATCCCGTAACATACATAAACATATAAAAATAACACCAGTGGAGGCTTGTCAGAGTTGGAGGTCACACCTGTGTTTGCTGACAGAGATAGCACGCTCCACACTCAGGGCCATCACAGCCAGATGGTAACATTTTATAGAGGTGAGAACCAGTTACATGAACTGTAGGGTAATCTTCTTCGCCAATATGCTTCAGCGTCCAAGATCTGTGTGTGTTTTGGGGAGGGATGAGCGCAAACAACACCTGGCAGACCAAATCCGTTTGCTTTACAGCAGGTAAATGATCTTGCTTGCACTGCAAACTGGTCGTGAGTGACCGCTTGTGCACGACGACTGCCAGGTTGTGATCAGGGTTGTGGTTGGAGATTCAACAGACTTTGGTTTTGAGCACAGATCTGTGGAATCTCTTTGGATTAAAGGCCTGTCATTCCTTCTCGCCAAAGTTTTAAACTAAGATTATTTTATGTTGAGAGATGGAGATGAAGTTGACGCGAGGAACAGACGGGGAGTGAACAAACTGAACAGCATATATAGGGAGGGAGGTGATCAGGGAGATTAGACACACCTGTGGAGGATCAGTGCAGGACACAGGAGGAGGACCATGGAAAAAACAGGGGAACAGACAGGCAAGACTGAACACAAGGGGGGCAGGACATGACAAATGTTTATAACTAAAATGAAAGCTGTCATATTTGTTTACTCTGAAGTCACGTTTGATCTTGAAAAGTTCTGCGAGAGTTCACGTCTGACCTGGGAATGTTCGTGTGTGATATGTTGTCTTTTCCGTGTCGCTGTACCCCACACACTGTAGGAGCAGAACGATCAACATCTGTGATTTGTTATCGCTGTGTGTGCGATCTCTTAAGGTTTGAAATTGGTCAACAATTTGAAAAATCATCGCGCGCAAACCGGCCCTCATACACAAGATCTAGAGCAGTAAGCTAGCACTTGGAGCATTTGTTTTCTGGAATTTGCAACTACTAACACATCAAATTTGAGGTCAACATCTGGCTTTGGCAGGCATGGACTGACCATCTGGTGTTTGGCAACCCAATGCTGGCTCTGTACGGACCGCACAGTAAATCCAGGGCCTCTGGTGCTGTGCCGGTACTGGGAGAGGGGGCGTGGCTGTGGGCTGCTGGTACAGGGAGAGCCACGAATATCTTTTTTCTAGGTGATATCAACCATGGTCCCGCCTTCCTCGCCTGTGATTGGCTGCAAGCGCTCTCCTCTGATTGGTTGTGGGGATTTAACCACATCTAACCTAACCCTAATTCTAACCATTCGCAGGAGAGCGCTTGCAGCCAATCACAGGCGAGGAAGGCGGGACCATGGTTGATATCACCTAGAAAAAGAATATCTGCGTCCAGCCTTGGGCTGTGGTAGCCATCTTGGATTGGGTTGAAAAGTTTAAAAGTTAATCAGTTGAATATATACATCTAATGACTCTGTTCTGAAACTTTCACCACAGTTTATCCAGCGGTTATGAGTTATTGTGCTAACAAACAAATTAAACACACACAAGAGAATTAGTGAGATTCAAGCTTTAAATCATCTGACTAATGATTAAAAACCCTCAGCGTGTTTCAGTTTAACAATAAACAATCAAATCTGTAAGTATTTGTCACTTTAGGACATCGGTAGAGTGATTAAATGTATTGTTTTAGGTCTAAATCAATGTTTTTTCTTCATATAGATATAAAGTGGAGCTAATCCTAAAAGACGAGAGGTGGTCACTGCATGACTGAATGCTTTCACAATGCTTTGGCTCGCTGCCCTTTATGTGATCTGTGATGGATTGCTTTGAAAGTACATGCTAAGTGCATGTTGCCTCCATGTGGGGACAGCTCCTGCTATTAATGAAGTGCACAGGGCTTTAATTGTGCATATGAATTGTAAAGCAGCCAACGACAAGCTGTTCGTCCAGGAAAAAAAGACATAAAACGCATTGGTTCATGTAGGTGTTGCACCTGTGGTGAAGAGAGATTTCATCTTGCAGTTGGATGGGTTGTGCTTTCAGTCGGCTTCCGTTAGGAAACGAGGCTTCTATTCCCAGACTTTCACAGAAAATACACTCCGCTGATGCACTAGCTCATATAATTGTGCCGAATCTGAGGAGTACAAGTGAGTCATTGAATAAATTACATGCTGAACCAATTGCTCAACCACATAAATACACCTCTTGAACTCACCTCATTTTCTGGATCGTTGCTCATCCTCGTCTTTATCACTTATGTCAAATTATCTGATGTTTTTTCAGTATGACAGAGAATTAATGTCTAAAGTTACCAAACCAAGGATGATAGCTCCCATTTGTGTTCACCTGTGCGTGCGGTTTGGCCACTTGAGCAGCTGCAACTTTTCCTTCCCTCAGCGGCGGCGGGGAGTGAGTGAGTGTGGGTGTGCTCACGTCCTTGGTTAATGCTAATGTATGCTTGGGTGATTAAGGAGAAATCGATAAGTTAGACTATTAAAATGAAACAGGGAGGTATGGTTTTTCTTACTGTATAATTAGAAATCCAGCCGCCTGTGTTGTTGATGTTTGTGATGAGAATTCTAAGAGGGCTCCTCCTGTCAGAACAGAGCAGAATTAAAGAGCGGGATTGGTCGGGTACCTAAATCTCCAGTGCCACTTTTCCACTCTGCGCGTGCTTCATCTTCCCCGTGCTGCATAAACAGCATCAGCATTATGATTCATGCTTATGCACTAGTGTGCTTCATCAAAAGATATAAACTGTGTCCAATTTTTTAAGCTCTCAGTTCTCGTTCCTCTTAGAATATGCTGTGTTAACTCTGCTGTCCTAAACCAACTTGGTGCTGTTTTTTCTTCTTTTACCATCGCCTGGTTTTCACTCCACCTTCAAGATTTGAGTACATGTGGGATTAAATTAACTTCTATAATTAAAACAAAATATCAAGTATGTTTTTTTAACACCTGCCGTGTTTAGTCTATCTTCAAACCACCTTGATTCGGTTTGTTTGCTCAGGTGTGAACACAGTAATCACACTAGGATAGAACTAAAGACCTGATGGAGGAGGTGGTCTCTACACTGGTCTGGCTGTGCTCTTGCTCAGATTGGCTGCCTTCTTTCGCTCCTCTTCCTCTTCTCTACACTGGTTGAATCCTTCACCTCCTGCTTCACCAGTCATCAGAGAACTCGCCTGTCTGCAGGCCGTTGTGTGTGTTTGAAGCTTAGCTTAGTGTCTGTGACTGGTTTTGTGGTAAACTTATGTGTTTTAACAACGTTTTAGCTTCAGGTATTGATAGAATCCCCTAGTTTTATCAAGAGTACCTAGCTGCAGGCACAAAGATGGTGGACAGCTACGTTTCTCTGCACCGGAAGTTCTCTGTACCGGAAGTGACCTTTTTAATCACATAATTTAGATATAAACATAGAAGTTGTTGGTTTTTCCTTAGGGTAGGATGATTAGGTTGTCTTGCTTAATCATCTAATAAGAAAACCAGGCATGTAAAGTCAGTTTTACAGACTTTATTCTGGAACGTGTTTCAGTACAATCACACAATGCTACTTCCCTAGCTAGTGACCTGTGGCCTGCTGGGTAACTGAGTTCGTCCTGACCTTTCTTCATAACAGTGACCAAATGTCCTCTTTTCCCCAGATGTGCACATCCAATCTGAGAAAACTGAGGGAATTTTGAGAGTAATGAAAATGTCTGTTGGTTTTCACAGCACCAACAGAGGAATGGAGAAAGTTACTTTAAAACCTCTGGAATAAAAAACAAAAAACAGCTTAATTGGGGATTTGAACCTATAGTCCTCTGTTTACAGGAGTAGCTACAGAACAATACAGGTTAGCTGCTCCAATTCGACCATCCTAAAAGGTGGAGAGCAACATGAAAAGTATTTCTGCTATCTTTTGCATGTGAGTGGAGAACCGGAGTGGATGATGTCTGCAAGACAGACATGTTGTGACCACTGTTTTGTTTAATAAAGAACACTCAAACTTTGCAACCAATTTGTGTATTTTTCTGCACTCAGGGCATGTACATACAGATGCACAGCAAACTGCACTGACATGTAACTTCCTGTTATACGAGTAGGTTTCCTTCAAAATAAAAGTATCACAAAAACATTACAGGACACGCACCAGTTACTGCACAGTTCCTGACCCACAAAGAAGAACAACTTCCTCTCATGGCTGAATTTAACACTCATAAGTGTAAATTTGTTAATAAGACACCTTCTTTTCTTTATTTTCTTAAAGATGTGGAAGTTTACATACAAATAGTTTTACTCTACAATTCAAATGAGCAAGTTTCTGCATGTATTTCTGTAATTAACAGCCCTGGTTGTTTGTATAAATGTTGTATTCTCTGATCTACTTCATTTGTTCTTTGTGTTCTGTTGTTGTATACTTGGTACAACTTCCGGTACAGATCTCCAAGGGGGATGGATTTCCACCATCTGCTTGTCTGCAGCTGGGTGCCTCTCAGTTTTATTGGTTGGTTTCTTTACAGTGGTTACAGATAGAGTTTTCTGCTGAGTCGTCTTGCTTTTACTGGTTCATTGGGGCTGCATGGTGGAGCAGTGAGTAGCACTGTTAACTCGCAGCAAGGAGGTCTTGGGTTCACCTCCCGGCTCTGCGGCCTCATTGCGTGGAGTTTGCTTGTTTTCCCCATGCATGCATGGGTTCTTTCTGGGTTCTTTGGCTTCCTAACACAGTCCAAAACATGCATGTCAGGAAAGAAAGTTGGAAAGCTATCAAAGGCTTTTAGAATGCCCTAGAATAAAACTAAGAAATAAGACAGCATGGCAAGAAAATCATGAACCATGATGTATTAGAAGGATTAATGGTATCAACCAATGAGTGCTACCCAAACCCAGTGGTTCCCAGTTTTCAGGTGAGAGCCCCACTGAGGGCTGTGAAACACCAAGTGATAACCATAGCCAAATGAACCAGTAAAAATTATGGTTGCAAATCTTTAAGACATTTATTTTGTGACTCGAAGGCTGAAATTCATAACTCTAAATGTTACTACAGAGGCTTTGATGCCAAAGGCTACCAACCGTCAGTACGTAACAAGGTCAGAGTGAGAATAATTAATCCATCCATCTTTTAAACCCTTTAATCCATTAGGGGGTCACAGGGAGCTGGTGGCTATCTCCTGCAGTCACAGGGCAAGAGGTGGGGATACCCTGAACAGGTCACGGTACAACGCAGGGCCACACAGAGACACTCACTCACAGCTAGGGACAATTTGGAGTCACCAATTAACCTAACATGCATGTTTTTTGCCTGTGGGAGGAAACCAGAGTACCTGAAAGACACCATGCATGGAGAGAACATGCAAACTCCATCAGGAGCTAATCCATGACTTCCTTGCTGCAAGGCAACAGTGCTACCAACTGCACCACCATGCAGCTCGTCAGAATAATCCGCAGTCAAAAACCTGCAGAAAGAATCATCCAGAGTTCACATGTGTTCAAGTTCTCCAAGATGCAAAACAAAAAAATCAGAAATATGAAGAGATTGGTTCTGTTTAAAAGCAAAGTTTGGTTCTTTCAAACACTCATTCCATTCAGAATCTGTTTACTTCTCTTTGTGTGGGTTTATTGAGGACTAAAGGCTATTCATAGCATCCTCGCTTCCCTTCAGCGCCTTCGATTTTGCTCCTGATGAGCGTTAGAGCATGAGGTATAAAAATCTGAAAACAGCTCTTTCCATAGTATTATGTTCCTGTCTACAGCATACACAGATCGTACCTAGTTATGTTCTGAAAAAAAGTGCCAAACAATCTCTGCCTCCATTACTTGGTGTAATTGGTTGCCGTGCTCCGATTGTGAGTCTGGTGCCCACACACTGTAACACTTTCCTGCTAATGTTATCGTCATCCATGATGGCAAAGAGGTTCAACATTATGACAGCCAGCTTAACTCCACCAGGCAGCCTTTACTATGTTACCCCTCACCTGTAATGAGTATTGAAATTACACTGACCGATGACCAGTCCTTTACGTCTGTTGTAATTGTACGTTCACATTACCTCAAGTGGCAGTTTTAATTGCAGACCAAGAAGGGGGAAAAAATAAAAACCTGCAAGGGGACAAAAGTTGACTCGTTTCTGGAAAGCAGGGTTTTAATTATGATGTAATTGCAGATCTTCAGGGCCATCCAATTATAAGATTGAAGAGAAACGTGACCTCGCCGGTCCCCTGTGTTTTGGAAATAGCTGACAATATTAACTACCAGGTTGCTGTGACTAGGTCAGATCCCGCCTCACTGAGATTTAAACCAAACACATCATAAATATTATTTATCGTTCAAAGTCTTTTAGAGATAATTAAAATGTTTGTTCTTGCTAGAATTCTTTTTGGCCAAGTTGTGAGGTCAGACGTTTTTAAAACAGCCTCTGACTGGCAGCTAGAGTAGATTTTAAATGTTAAGGATGCACAGAACTTAACCAAAAGAACCTGCAATACTAAAGAAAGTCTAAAAAATTATTAAACATTATCACCTCACATAACCATTACCTTAATATTCATAGTTTATAGCTTTTATTGCCTGAAATGAATGTAAAAAAAAGTAAAAAAGAAAGTTTTTCATGGCTTTTCTCTTGGTTTGAATGTGTTCATTTATCTTTTAAATGAAAATGTCAGAAGTCTAAGTTCCACAGACCTACAGTGTCCTGATTATTGAAGACATTTGTGGATAAAATAAGTCAATTATTTGTTTATTTGCATGTTTTATTAGGGTGGGGCAATTTTATAATTTAAGAATTTTTCAAATTTTGTGTTGATGACTAATTTCTTACCTAAAACTTGTGTTTTGTTCTGTTTTTATAGGTTACTTTCTTTTCATCTTGGTGACGTTTTACACTCATTTTCAAAATGACACTATTGCCTCGCGGCTTTTTGGCCGACTCCGGTCTCACTTTTTCTCCTGTACAGATTATATTCACATTATAGTAGGTTGAAAGATTTGATTTATTTTTGTTTAGAGAAGATACAATGAACCTCCTTTGATTGATAAAAAGATTCATGCACATTTTTCAAATAAATGAAACACAAGAAAAAGATGACTTTTGATTGTATTTAAATATGCTTGAAAATTACATAAAAAATAAAAGCAAGTACCGTAATTTCCGGGCTATAAGGCGCACCTGAATATAAGCCGCAGCAGCTAAATTTGGGGGAAATTGCAGATTTGTCCACACATAAGCCGCACCTAACTATAAGCCGCGGGTGTTTTAATGTTTAGTTACCATATGTATGTGTGTGTGGGAGGCCACTTAGAGGCTACTCTCACACCCACATACCTTTGTCTGTTTGTATGTGAATACGGTTGTTGTCTGCTCTGAGGACACAGCCTACTGTTCGTATGTAAATGTTTTACCACCTTGGGCAGCTACTGATTGCTGCTTGAACTGAGAGAAAGCCGGAGCGGCCCAACCGGTTCCAGCAGCACTAGCTGGCCTCACTGTTCCTTAATGTTTAATTACTCTATATATGAGTTCCTGCTACCACAGAGGGGATTGTTGGGACAGAGATGACTGTTTGGGAACTATTGTATCAAAAATAAGCAGCCTACCGTGTCATCGTCTTCCTCCTCCTGCGTACTAAAACCACCAAAATCCTCATCGTCAGTGTCAGAAATGAACAGGTCCAGAATCGCCTCCTCAGCCAGTCTCTCTCCTTTGTTGTCCCTCTAAAAACCAATAAAATCCTCTTCCTCTTCATCAGTTTCGGAGTAAAACAGCCTCCGAACGAGGGCTCCATAAGCTATTGCGTAATCCTCTAATATGGCCACGCGTCGCGTTTGTGCATGCGCACGTAATGAACGTGACTGCGAGGTAAACGCACGTACGTAAAACACGCAAAAGCTTTATGAATCGCGGTCACGTAAATTACGTGCGCATGCGCAAATGCGACACACGGCCATAGAAGTGGATTGCGCAATAGCTGATTGAGCTGTTCGGAGGCTGTTTGATTCAGACACTGACAAAGAGGAAGAGGATTTTATTGGTTTTCAGAGCGACAACAAAGGAGAGAGACTGGCTGATGAGGCGATTCTGGGCCTGTTCGTTTCTGACACTGACAAAGAGGATTTTGATGGTTTTAGCACGCAGGAGGAGGAAGACATAACAAGGTAGGCTGCTTATTTTGATACAGCAGTTCCCAAACAGTCATCTCTTACTCTCCATCATCATCACGCAGCAGTCCAGTTTTTCAAAACATACTTTGTTGTGCGCTGGTGCTTTGATAGCGCCCCCTTGGTAGCCGTTAGCTGAGCCACAGATAAGCCGCACCGTTGTTTAAGGCGCAGGGTCCAAAGCAAGGGAAAAAAGTAGCGGCTTATAGTCCGGAAATTACGGTAATAATACATTTAAAAAAACACATCAGTCAAATTCTAGGTATTTCTCTACCAGCAGCTATCTATGAAGGAGTCTATTTCTACACACAGAGAAACGCTCAAATGTTGCATCTACTCTTCTTTTTGTGGTTTGTTGAGCTAGCATGATGTAAAGAGACAAAACAGGCAGAAAAACTACCAAGCAAGACATCAGTTGATTCTTCAACCACAGAAATACCCCTCTGGTGCTGAGCGACTTTTAACCAGTAGGAGGCTACGATTAAAAGTTTCACTTTTACCGTCGTAAATCATCTCACGCCGGAACTTTTTCCAGCCCAGTCTGCGACAGCTTTCAGCTAATAATCTGTCAGACAAGTCGTTGTTTTTACATTTCTTTTGAATGTATAAATATTATAAGTTCATAAACAGTCTATCTTTCTCTCTCTGCCTCTCTCAGCTGTCCGAGCATACAGGTGTGCGTTTCAGGTGTGTGTGAGCAGAATAAAACGAACCATGTAACTCAGCGTGAACCTGACGAGACTTTAGGGTCTGCTGGTGAGCAAAACCCCCAGGTCCCTTGTAGACCGGCGAAGATCTGACGGACTTTAGATCTCGTTTGGCGAAAAACATCGCGGCTAAGATAGCAGCTAGCTCATGGGTGTAGGCTACTCCGGTCCGGTGTTGGCGTTTCATGTGGGTCGTGTGTAATCGATTCCACAGATTTAGTTACCTGTGAGGTGTTGTAGAGGAAGGCTTTGGTTATCAGGTCGGTGTAGGAGAGATTAACCCAGGCGTAGCTGCGGGATGACATCGCCTGGTTTAGCCTCGGGTCTGCGTGTCAGCCAAGCCGCAGCTGGGAGTCACTGAGCCGGAGGGGAGAGCGGGGAGCCTCCGCTGTCCTGTCCGGGGAATGGGAACAACACGGCAGTGGTCCTCCGTCAAATTGGTCAAGTTTCTAACTAAATAATCATTGAGATCAATTTTAATGCTCTAACTTAAAGTGTTAAAAACTGCTCAGTGCTGTTTTAAATGCAGGTCAAATATATATATATATTTTTAAAGTTTTTAATGTTTTGATTTACAAAGTTATTCTAGCAAAAATCTCTGGAACGTTTGACTGGAAGTACTGCTAATTTCCACATGCATTAAATTTGATGTAAATAACCATATGATGCAAAATCTATTGTAAGTTCAAACTGAGGTCATCCTAAAACAACTAAGACGTTGTCTTTTTAAACTTTTTCACAGAAATAAACTTGAGAAGTTCTGAACTGTACCTTTATGTTCTGAATCACCCTGCAAACGAGTTTTTGTTTTTTTTTAATTTATTTTTTATGCCTGAGTTTTAACATTTAATCTGGAGAAGCCATCAGCCTTTAAAGGCATACTTTGCAACTTTTTCATATTTTTACATATTTTTCTTGAGCCAGTATGTCCTAATATGACCCTTTACAGGGTTAATGAAAAGTCACTCAGCCCCATCTGCTGCTTGGATCTGAAATACCACGTTTGCAACTTCTGAGTCTCCAGTTCGGTGCCCTGAAGTCTCACAAAGTCACGTATCTCGCGAGGATTAGGCTAACCCAATGTGACTAGCTGTTATGCTAGCACTGAAGTGTTTTTAGCTCATGATTCCTGCTTTTTTAGATCTCTCCCTGCTTGAACACAGCTGATTTCTTTGAATGAGTGATGAACCGCTCCAGTAGAAAGCAGTGAAGGCTGAGGAGACATTTCAACAGTTAGATTTAGGCGTTTCTGAGCAAAGACAATGGTGCTAACGTTTTTAACGACAGTGATTTAAAACGGACACTAGGGGGTCCCAAAACAAGCAAAACTGCATAGTGTGCCTTTAATTTCTCTACATGTTTTAATGATTTAAGCATAAAAAATTGAATATTTCATGCCTTGTCTTTCAGGACATTGCACATCATTTATACATGGCATGCATAAATGTATCATTTTAATCTGTGAATTAATTTAGTGATAAAAGTTAATTGTGAGTGAAGCAGTATGACTAAAATATATTATTTCCAATATTTAACACATTCTAATGTCTGTTAATGTTAATGTAAAATTGCCAAAACATATTATAATAAAATATTCTTATTTTTAAAATGATAAACCTTTTTTAGGGGTATCTGCAGAGGCTGCTTTCACTGACAATAACTGCTTGCAGCATAAATCTGTACTCTGTTTATTATTTCTTCACTGTAATTTGATTTTCTCTTAACAAAACACAAACAGTGCATCTCTGGAAAATGCAGAGACCTTGAAAAGATTCTTAGTTTGTTTTATACCCTAAAAACCTTCAGCGTGTTCCCTGTTCGCTCTCAAAGCGCCTCCCCATTACTATTCCTCCTGTTGTTTCTCATAAGTCACCTGCTGCCCCCATGGGACCTGACTCAGGTCCTGCTCTCACCATCCATAATCAATCGCTCCGAGTCTCCAAAACAATCACTGTCACCTATTTAAAAATTCTTTTGTGTTCGGATAAAAACAGAGTTGCTGTAGTTGGCTGAATAATTTGCTGGTCCTCATGGATTTCCTATCCATTAGTCACATTCGCCGTCTGTGGTGAAACACAACCATTGTTCATCCTGGTCCTTGCTGTTTAATCACGGTGACGAGAGGGAGGTGATCCTGAGTTTAGTCTAAATCTTTGTGTCCTTTTGAGGGGGGAAAAAAGCTTTTAAAGACTTTAATTTGGCTGAAGATTCATAATGAGGTGGTCTCAAGGAAAATAATAAAACACACAATTGTGTAAACTCAAACTATTCACTCATTTTCACTTCATTATCTTTCATAGCTACCTTATCCACTCTCCTCCCAGTAGATCCTCATTGTGTTGTTCCCGTTTCCACTGATCACCATCCCCGTTTATTTAAACCCTTGGGTTCTTAGTCAGATCCTCCGGTTTACCTGTTATCACCCTAGCTGTGTCCCTGTTTTCATCCAGTGTTCCCAGTTTGTTTAGAGGTTTGTGTTTGCTGCCTAGTCAGTTTTTGAGTTGTTTATATTAAGTCGTCTTGAGTTCGGCTCTTGCCTCCTTCCTCTTTGTTTTTGGATCCTATCATCTCAAATTGTGACAATAGTCAGCTGTTTTTATTTTCTTTTTTACACAGTTGTTAACATTTTCTATTGATGACACATTGGTTTACATTAGAAATCCGTTTTGACAGCTCTTCCCAGACCACACAAATCCATCTAGATTATTTACTTTTTTCTAGCAGGTTAGACATTGTTTACAGGTACACCTAAAAAATTGATATTGTAGAAAAAGTTTAAAATTGGTCAATCATTTTTGAAAGTGAAGCTCATATAGAGTCAAACATTTCTAACCACTATTTCTTGTATTTTCGTTGATTTTGGCTTACAAATAATGAAAACCTCACATTAAGTGTTTCAGAAAATGTGAATATTGTTATAAAGTTTAGTTTTGGAATCTCATGATGTCACATCCTGCTCAGCTAATTAACTCAAAACACTTGCAGAGGTTTCTTGAGCCTTTAAATGGTCCTTCAGTTTGGGTCAGTAGCTACACAATCATGGAGAAGACTGCTGACTTGACAGATGTCCAGAAGACAGACATTGACTCCCTCCACTAGTAAGGTAAGCCATAAAAGGTCATGGCTAAAGGAGCAGGTTGTTCACACTGCTGTATCCAAGAATATTCATAGAAAGTTGAGTAGAAGGGAAAAGTGTGATAGGAAATTGTTCACCAGCAACAGGGATGACCGCAGCCTTGAGAGGATTTTCAAGCAAAATCCATTCAAGAATTTGGAGGAGCTTCACAAGGACTGGACTGAGGTATCAGTCCAACAAGATCCATGGATCAGGGGCTACAAATGTCACATTCCTCATGTCAACTCAACCAGAAACATCAGCGGCATCTTACCTTGACTAAGGAGTAAAACAAATGAACTGTTGCTCAGTGGTTCAAGGTCCTTTTTTGAGATGAAAGTACGTTTTTCGTGTCATTTGGTAATCAGGGTCCCAGAGCCAGGAGGAAGAGTGGAGAGGCACACATGAATGCATGATCCTCACAAGTCATGCCTTGTAAAGGTGACTAGTCAGTTATAAATACTTAATTTCATGGACACATCCTTAACAAAAGATCAATAAAACATATTTATTAGCCTAACTCAACAACCAAGTCAATCCTTGAACATGATTGGTGTTTTATTGCCCATTTTAATGCGATGTCCTTCTTCTGATTTTAAACGCGAGGCTTACTTGTCATGTCGTTAACAATGATTGGGTACAATATTTGATTCAACCCCATCCGCTGTGGCTGTAAACACACCATCACTAGCTAATGTCAATGCTGATGTTCCATTATAGCTGTGGAGACCATGCCTTCCCTGGCAGCTCACTTAAACACACTTGCCCTTTCAGCCCCACTTACCTAATAGCTGTCGGCACATTGATCAACCCCCATGCTGTCTGTCACCTCCTGTGCACCAACCCTGAGCACTGATGAGCTCGGACAGACAGCGTCTCATGCGAGGCATCCCTTGTAAGGTGCCATGATCCGTGACCTTTACAAGTCCAGGCCACAATTTACTGAAGATTAGCTGTGTGCAACATGTAAATTAATCCGTCGAAAGGGCAGGAAGATCACTTTCTCTTTAGTTTTTATTACTGTATTCTACTGGAGGGGAACAGAGAAGACTAGGGAAGGCTAATTTATTCATTTAACACATTTCATATACAATGAAAAGGCCTAATAGTTTCATTAAATTATTATACATATAGATGATTTGTTTCAGAGCCCTGTTATTTTTATTTAGTTGTTTTTATTGTGACTCCCAGTTCTATTTTTGCAAAGTCACACTTGTCATTTTATTTTGAAGCTTTGGCATCAGGAAAAAGGAAGTTCCAGTGCTATTGCTGCTGTAGCATCTCATACCTCCGTCAGCAGTCTTATCTGGTTGTCTGTTTTTTTTTTTGGGGGGGGGGGGTTCTTCTCTTGGCAAAGTACAACTTGTAAGGAAGTCATTTAAAAAGACATTTGTGCATATCCTTTGATTTATGGAGTTTTGTGGCATTAAATGCCAAAAGCTGGCTATTTTTCTATGTTAGCATAAAGCGCCAGCATTAGCATTTTAGTCCACTAGCATGAACATGTTAGTATAGCTCTTTGGAGGTCTGACTTCTCTTGTGACCATTCTTTTAATGTTTTAATGAGGTATGTACTATGTTTTATGGGATAACCTATGTTTTATTTCAGTTTTCACTCTGCCTACAACACGTTCAGTAAAGTTCATGAGTCGTTCTTCAGGAGAAGAGTTAGCTCTCTGTCTAGCTGCACTGGGGCTGCAGTTAACTTTGCACCGGAGTTGATGTGGAGGCTCTGATTGGACTCAATGTATTTTAATCCTTGCGGAGTCCGAACCACACCACAACCGCAGTCGATGTGAAGTAGCTATTAGAGGTTTTGACTAACAAGTGGAAAGCTTCATTAGATTTCAGATTTTTTTTGTGTAAGTATATCTTTGCTATAATTACATTAATAACATATTTATTTTATGTAAATACAGTAAAATCTTTCTAAAGACGTTGACTCCATGAGACATTCTTGAAGAAAGACATACACTCTGCTCTAATGGATTTAGCTTATATCTAAATAGTCCAGCCTCCTGGCCATTAAGCCAATCCAGTTTCCATAACTATGTGATTGATTGACACCTCCCACTGCATTGATGAGTTGTTTCAGTTCAGCCACATTGAGGGTTTTCCAACATGAATAAAATTATGATTTAAAAGCTGCATCTTTAATTAACTCAGGTTAACTTTGTCTTATATTGAAATTTGTTTGCTGACCTAAAATATTCAAGTGTGACCCAAAAAACAACAAGAGAAGAAATCTGTCAGGGAGTGAATATTTTTTACAGCATCTCCTTTGGAAAGTCACCAAATACTGACAAACACTTATCTCCAAAGATTAAAGTCAGCCAGGTTTGGAGCTTTAATTACAAGTCTGTAATAATGTCCTCAGTAAAACACATGACTGGTTTCATGCACATTACTCCACCACTGGTGTTTTTCAAGGACAGTTACCAGTTTAATTTCATCTCCCAGCATCCGTGAACACCCTCTGTTGGAGAAATGCAGTGAATCAGCTTTATTGCTTTATTCCACCAACCTTGACCTCGTCTGTCTGAGGAGGAGACGTCTCTGTGGGGGAAATCATCTTTATCTGAAATACCTATTCTTGACTCCACGCTATGATAATATATTAGATCTTTCAGAGCCTCCAGGGGTTGTTTATGTTGACCTCTGATCTGACTAAGACGAGACGAGGCTTGTTAAAATCATCCATATGAGAAGTCAGAAGAATTATTGTTTAGCGCATTCATATCTCTGTTTAAATTAACAGTACAGAGATGTTGCTTGTTCTATGACTCTACTTTTCTAATGCCAAATCCAATAAACAGAATAAAATGAAGGTTGATGTATAAGGTTGGTTGTCGGAGCAATCTTTTTTAATCTGGAGAAAGCTTTTTATACAGGTTCTCTGTTCTTGTTTCTAAACTAGAAATTAATTAATTAATTAATCATTAAATAAAGGCATACTTTGCAGTTTTGGCTTGTTTTTAGCACCCCCTAGTGTCCGTTTTAAGTTACTGTTAGCATTGTCTTTGCTCAGAAACACCTAAATCTACCTGTTGAAATGTCTCCTCAGCCTTCATTGCTTTCTAATGGAGTAGTTCACTCATTCAAAAAAATCAGCTGTGTTCAAGCTGGGAGAGATTTAAAAAATGCAGAAATCATGAGTTAAAAACACTTCAGCGCTAGCATAACAGCTAGCCACATTGGGTTAGCCTAACCCTCGCGAGATGCATGACTTTGTGCAACTTCAGAAGTTGCAAACATAGTTTTCTGGATCCAAGCAGCAGATGGGGCTGAGTGACTTTTCATGAACCCAGTAAAGCGTCATGTTAGCACAAACTGGCTCAAGTAAAAGGTTTAAAAACATGAAAAAGTTACATAGTGCGCCTTAAATGAGATCCTATGTGAGCAATGGGAAACAGTGTGTTTGCATCATCCATGTTTTGAATAGGTTGATAATCATGTTGGAGTACCTCAAGGACCTCTTTTGGGATCACTTTTTTTTAATGACTTTCTTGATGTTTGTCCACCTAATGTAACTTGTCAGATGTATGCTGATGATATGATAAGTGTAACTCTTATGCAATAAACATGCAGAAAGATGCAGAACCATCAGCTTTAATGTTCAGGATCTCTGACTGATTACATAACCCATATCGTATTATTGTCTAAAACAGTGTTTTTCAACCTTTTTTGGGCCAAGGCACACTTTTTCATTGAAAAAAATCACAAGGCACACGGGGGGTGGGGGGGTGGGGGGTGGGTGCTGCTGTCAGAACTGTCTGAGCCCATTGATGGTTGATAATAATAATGGTAATAATAATCATTTATCCTTTATTGATCCCCTTGGGGAAATTCATATCTGCATTTGACCCGAGGCCGGATGTAGGCATGGGCAAGGGGGGGCATTGCCCCCCCAAATTCCATGACTGCCCCCCCAAATACAATTGCATGCAGAAATACCAAATTTCAAAAATATTTCAGTGAAAAATGGTCAGACTGAGCACTCTCTTCCGTTTGTCCTCATTCAAAGTAGCTATACTGATGAATGACACAGAAAGAAAGAAAAACAAAAAACACAACCCCCCCAAAAAAATCACACACAAAAAAACACAAAAAAGAACAAAACCCCCCCAAAACAAAACAAAAAATAAACCGATAAATGCAGCCTCAACAGGGCATAAGCCAGTGTCCTACTTGTGCCGGTCCCAAGCCCGGGTAAATGCAGAGGGTAGGGATCAAATATGACAATAAAATCTATAGATAGAGGAACTGATATGATGATGGTGTAGTTTTTGATGCATTTAAGGGATTGGGGGGATGTGATGACCAAAACATTCTTAGCATGTCCAGACTCGNATAGGACTGGCTAGATCCGGCGCTGATTTGACCCATCCTCATTGCTCGAGAAGCTGTATAAAAGCAGCATAAAGTTATCAGATGAATTTGGTCCAATCAAACATTTTTAACACTAAAACAAATGAATCTGTCAGGACTGCAGCTGTTTCCTAAGGCTCACCCTGTTTTAATAGTTTTACTGTAGAAACCTTCTCATCTCCTGACAGTAAAGGATTATACAGTAGTTTACAGGTGACCTGATTAAAGCATTTGTCTTTATTACCACATCAAATAATTTCAAACAGATTATTTTTTTCACCTGTCAAAAAGTGAGACCTTCAGCCAAAGAGAGGAGGCACTGGAGAAAAAAACTAGTGAGCCTCTCAGACCGTTAAAAAACGAGTTATGCTTAGGAGTTTACTCCGACTTTTTTTTTCTTTTTTGCCAAAAGTGCGTCACGCAGGAACAAAGCGACATGATGACGACCCAACCCAGTGTCCGTGGGCCGCTGATCTGGTTTTATGGACCGGTCAGATCAAAGTATGAATTTAAAAATGTCGGGACTGTTGCTGCTCCACCAGGAAACAGAGCCAGTGCAGGACTGGTTCTCCTGACCAGTGGCAGCGGGGCCGCGACCGCTTGCCTCCCCCTCCTCCTCCTCGCCGGACCAATTCGAACCACAGACCAGGTTCAGGTCGGAGGCGGAGGCGTGCCGGTGCCGAGCGGGCCGCGGTAGCGTCTCACAGCGCGCTGCGCGTTTCCCCAGAGCGCACAGTCTGGACCAGGTCCAAGTCTTGGATTTGCTGCGCGGTCTGACTCCAAACAGAACCGGAGTCTGCCATTTGGTGATGCTGCCACAGACGCGCGATAATGGAATATTATTAGCAGATAATAATTAATTAGTTTAAAAAAAATGTTTTTAAACCAACAGGTGAATTTGAATAATTTCCCGCGGCACACCTGACGATCTCTCACGGCACACTAATGTGCCGCGGAACAGTGGTTGAAAAACACTGGTCTAAAAGACACATTCTGTTCATTTTAGAAATAAAATCTATTCAGAAGCATTGTTTGGCCTAAATTCTGTTACATGTTTTCTATTAATGCTACATTTTTTATAGGGAAATTGGTTACGATGTTCAAAAACAATTTTTGAAAAAAGTAAATATAAAGAACTGATATTTCTGCCTTAATGCCCACCTGAATGACGGATGGAACTCTGAAAGAATGACCACTCATTGCTAAAATAACCAAAATACCACTGCCATGAGTATTTTGGCACTTGAAGCAGGTGAGTATTCCTTTTTTATGACTTCAGCTTTTATACAAAACTGTACTTATTGATGGAAATCATCAATGAAATGACTTCTGAGAATGTTTTTACTTGCGCTTCTATTAGAAAAGGGCTGGTAAAATCTAAACACACCCAGAATGATTGAAGACATTCCCTTAGTTGATAATTGTCATAAAATGTCAGGATTTAAACAAGCCTTTACAGCTCCAATGTCTCTCGTTGCCCTTTAGAGATCTGCCATCATAAAGCCTCTGCACACTGCCACATGAATAGAGATCAAAAAGATGCTATCGCAAACATTTCAACCGTTTTGAAGTATCAGAAGTTTGCTTAAACATGTATGAGCTTGCGATAACTTAAGAGTCACTTAGTCCAGCAAGGACTCCGCTGAAGCCTTTGATGGGGTGTTATGTCTATGTAATCAATCCAGAACGGCTGCCTCTTACGTTAAACGTGCCTTGCATTATGATTCCTACAGATAAGGAATCATGGCGACACAGACAGTGTGACACCAGGGGAGATGAATGAACGGCATATGAAATTTTTCATGCTTTGTCCTTTTTAAAACATCCGCTTTGTGAATAAAAGTCTGTCGCATCAGTGGTTGATGCTGTGATAACGGGGCGCTTTGTTAAATCCGAACACTGCAGGGACTTTTAAGGCTGTGGCTGAAGAATTTATGGGTTAAAGGAGGAGAGCGAGGTGTATTTCTTTGACTGGGAGCGACTGTTAAATAAAAGTGGGGTGCAGAAAAGGAGAAAACAGGCAAAAATGAGGATTAGTCGACCAGATATTTCTGGCTAAAATTACTGAGAAAGGACACTGGTCAGGGCACGCCGTTCTGCAACAGACACTGAACCAGAAGAAAAACCTCAATTGAAAGTCATTTCGAAACAGCAGGAGAGCAGTGTAACAGACTTCCAAGGCATCAGCAGCGGCAAGAGCTGCTGCATCCACAGTCTCAGGCTCCTCAATTGAGTCTACCCAGTCACGTAAGGTGCGTGGGCGAGTGAAGGCTCTGGTTTCTACGTCTTTGCCGGCCTGTCGGTTTCATCAGCGGGTGCACCGCTCTGTTACTCGACATCCTCCTCCAGAGGAGACACCTGCTGTTTTCATCTTGAAATCTCATGTCTGTCTGTGATCAATCTCTCTCTCTCTCTCTCTCTCTCTCTCTCTCTCTCTCTCTGTCAAGTGAAAGCAATATTGATCCATAGATTTGGCCGTTTGGAGTGTGTTAGCTTCACCGCAGCTCACAGTCCTTCAGCTGTTCGTTGTTTGCATGTGGCTTTCCTTTGATAATATAAACCAACACACCTGGGAAGCAAAAACGCTCTCCTTTTTAGAAAGTCGGCACCCTTTTCCAGGTTGTGCTTGTTTAAATACGGGATAAGGCGTAGGACTTTTAGATGTGCCACAAGAAAGTGAAACAGATTAAGGTGGAAGAACTCTAAAAGTAGGTGACTTTCCCGGCTAATGGCGCTGTCAGTGGCTAATCACACTGTCAGCTACCATTACTGTGAAGGTAATTAGGTATTTTGTCTCCATTTTACTTCAACTTCAAATCAAAATCCATTGTTTTCTTAGATTGACACCATTGCACAAAACGTTTAAAAAAATAGTTTTTTAAATATTATTGCAAAATATGAAAAGAAACCAGAAAAGCATTCAAGGACAAATAACTGATTTGTATAAGTGGCTGTAGTAATTCGTTGATGATGAAACAATTTTTGAACAAATCTAAATGGAAATCTTAATTTATGATTAATATTTGCTTCCCCGTTAATTCTAAATGATGAGAAGTGATTGGTGAACTGATTGGATCCTGTAGTAATTAAAGGCCTAGCCTTTTCCTAAAGAAACGCATGTCACCCTCTGCTTTTCCTGCCAGAGTTTAAAAGAGAAAGTTACAGGTTAGAGACCCCCTTAAACAAATGTTTAGAGAAATATAATAGAAACTTGTTTTGAATAAAAATTTACAGAAATATAAAACTTATTTAGGCTTTTGGAGTCATTTTTGTGAGAATTTTCCACCAGAAAAAGAGGAAAATACCAGCTCTGACACAGATAAATCTTTAAATGTTTTCAGTGACTTAATGGATAAATTTGGTAATTAGCAGATTTTTTAAAGGCGTTTTTAGAAGCTTTGCTGAAAAGGGGCACTTTTGACTATAAAAACGGTTTTAAAATGTATTGTAAAACAAAATACCCTCAATAAACATTTCAAATAGTATTTTTGGACAGCATTTTACCTGAAAAAGAAAACTGCAATTTGCTCTTTAAAGATCAAGTTATGTTGAGAATTCTTTGCTCAAATCTTGAAAATGTTAGGTGTTAATGCACAGTTTTACATGACATTGCAAGATCTTGTAGGAAATTATAGCTCGGTATCTGTATATATATATATATATATATATAATAACCAAACGTTTTCTTCTTTATATGCATCTCATCCATGTGCAAACATTATGTTTTTGGTGGGATTTTTACAAATTCTTCCCAAAGTGGATTAATTTTTTTACTTGATGTGTTACTAATCATAACATCATCGCCACCTAGTGTTGTGGCATGGTATTTCATTATTTTTTGTTGGAATTCCTGCTTATGTATTTTTCAAACACAACAAAATAACCACCAGTGGAGCTGTCGTGTAGTTGGAGACCAAAAACCACATACATTAAACTTTAAAATAAAATACTAGCTTATACTGGTAAATTACTATGAATTAACTATTATAAATTACTATAAATGACATCCTTTTCCACTCTCTATTTGAATGCCAGCTTTCCTTAAGGTTTGCACATAATTCACAAATGGACATATTACTGTATAAAATAATTAAAGAAGTAAAATAAGGTTATAAAATAATGAATACATTGTTGGCTAACAGATCAAATCAACTTTCCATTTTTGCAGAAGTCCAATTAAAATTGGAGTTTTGAACATTTCCATTTAGGACTCTTTTTTATGTGTTCATTTTTGCTAATCAAACCAATCAGGTATGTTTTTTAAGTATGTATGTAGGCTTTAAATACCTGTTATTTAGTTATTTGACCCATTTGTGTGCCATCTACTCTTTGTAAAGTGTCTCATTCTTGCATTAAATTGCATTTGTTAGCCTTGTGTTAGTAGTTCCTGCTCGTCTCTCTTCATCTCAGATAATTATAGTTTGTAAAACTGTGTTACTCTGTTGGCTCCTGTGGGTGAGTCTGTCCTGTGCATTTGACCCTCTGTAGCTACTGTATATAAGAACAGCGTGCAGCCACAGGGCCGCTCCATGGGAGGAGTTTTGATATCTTTTTTCTCAGTCAAGGGCGGAGACCTAACATGCATATCCTGAGGGGAATAAAGAAAGTTGTAGAACCATGCAGAGAGCGTGTGATCCACATATAGAAATGCCCTTCTGGCTTGAAACCCAGGACGTCTTTACTGTAAGACAAAAGATCAACACAAAAACCCTTCATGTGTCCTGATATATGTGCATATGAATGAGGATGAGAGCAGTATTTAGAGTGAGAGCGTCTCTATTTAGAGAAAGACGTGTATTATGACTTCTACTAGGAAGGGACCTACAAACTCTGGAAGTCTCCTAACTGAAACCATTATCTCACTGGTGGCGACTGGTTGGGGACATAAAATTACAAGAAAACGCACAAATTTTGCAATCCCACTGAATTTTATTAGACACGTGTGTGTCCAAATGGCAAATGTGCTTTTTTTGCTGCACATTATAAACTTCTCTTTTTGGTCTTCAGTCTGTCATAACAGAGTCCCTGTTTACACAGGAACTGTGTTTTATGACTATGAAACTTTTTTTTATATCATTTCAGCCTTGAGTTCACTTGGAAACAGCATTTTAGGAGCCACAAAATAGAATTTTTTAAAAACAGTTTTGGAAATGATGTCATAGCCCCAGGTCTAACGTCGACCATCAGACCTAACAGCACCTACAGATTAGATGTTGAGTTTGTGCTGCAGGTGATACAGGAGAAAATGTCCATCATCCACAGGTATCTGGACTGGCTTGACTCACAGTAAACTCTGTTCTTGTAAGTTTCATTTTATCATCACTGTATTCAAAAGATTGGCTTTTTGCCATTTGCCATCCTCTTCTTGTGTTTACAGTCGATACCACAGACGCAGAAGTCTGTCTTCTTCTTTTGTTGAATGGTGTTTAGTAAACCAACTTCTGGGTGCATTTACTGCCACCAGCTGTAGAAGTAGGTCATACCCAGTGTGCAGCTTTACTGTATGTGCATATGTTCTGGTGTGTTTTTGTGGCAGCGCCACATACAGGCCTGGAGTACTTACTACAGTGTTTTGTGTTTGTTTTTAAGATGGATGAAGACACTTCTAGGAGCAGGAAATAAGACATTCTTGAAAAGACGTAATTTTGTGTTTAAGTGTGGACAAGGTCTAAGGGGTTCGTCCACATGAAACATTACCACCACTGCCGACATTCTCTCCACATTGATGCAGTTGTTAGGCAATATAAACACTAGAGGGCAGTTCAAGCTTCAGTAGCACAAAAGCAATATCCTGCAACTCACACAAGAATAGGAATGGGTGATACCAACATTTTTACTCTTGATATACCATTCGTTCCTGAAACTTTTTCATTGATACTTTTCCCCATTAAAAAAAAATCACTTGACTGCACAGTGTTCATTAAAGCTGCGTTCTGTAATCTGCAAACAAGTTAGGTATAGCTAGCAATTTTACACTAACACGGTTCCAGAGCCCTCAGCCCTCCTGTCGGCTATAATCCTTTATCGCGCTTCACCCGGATATGGGGCCGCGCATTGCCACTTTAACAAGAGTGCAAAACACCAGTCATTGAAACGCTATGCTGACGTTCACCTAGGTTTTTCCTCTCTACTTCCAAACGTCTTTCGTTTTCTAGCTGAAAAGGTGTTTTTCTTTTTGGGACTCTGGTATTTTTTCCTAAAATTGAATCGGTAGCAGCTGTTTCGGTCCTTCTCTCACTTCTGGGATGTTCTGCTGAAAAATTCTCCAGCACCCATGACTGGAAGATCCAAGGAAGTGTGGCGGTACGGCGAGACAGACAACTGGATTAGTTGCTTTCAGTCCGAAACTTGAGATTGGCTGAGGTTTTTAGACAACTGTGAGAGAACCACTTGACTCATTTCTTTTGTTTGTTTTTTTATTGCCACAATATATTTATAGCTATACAATGTTAGAAAGTTGTTACGAGGCATGAAAAAATGTTTTAAGCTAATTTGTTTTTCAAATTTTACAGAGCAGCTTTAACAAGTTTATTGCAACAGCAATATGAAAGAAGAAAAAAGTTAATGAACTTAAAAAATGGAAAGAAATGCTTGAAAAAGAGACAGAAAGACAGACAAAAATGACCAATACATGGCAAATGCGTAGGTTACGACATCTGAGTTATGACAATAATATTAAAACAATACACTGCTGAGCTGCCATGAGCATGGCAGTGAGTCTTTGGCTCTGATAGGTTGTCATAACCATGTGACCATTCGAAATACGCCCAGGCTGGTTTTCATAGCCTACATCAAAACACAAGTAGCACATTTTGTATCAGCACTGTGGTATTGTGATATTTTAAAAAATATCAATACCAAAATATTGACCAGCGAGTATCTAAGTAACAATACCAATGATCTGTCCCTCCCTACACAAGGACTTTCAATCCAGTCCCTCATGAAAACAGGTCAAAACTTGAGGTACTACTAACTTTGAATCCAATCATGCATTCAGGACTTCATCTGAGTGATCTTTAGTGATGATTGTAAGGCTTTTATTTTCCTTTTATGGTAGGCTAGAGTTCAAAACGACTAAATTTGATTAAAACTGTTTAAAGATCAAATACCTGCAAACAGCCTCACAAGCTATTTGCATTTAGAGGTGTTTTTCTGACTAAAACTCATAATGAGATCAAAATTGATTCAACACACTTCCCATAATCTTCATATAATTTAACTTATTTTGACTGACGCTTTATCTCTAAATATCTGATCTCAGTCAGCAGGCTCCAACTTTTTTGTCATCTTTCTCGGTTTCACATGAGCCGCACTTTAACAGTTTTTAAATAAATTCCCCTCAGAATCAAATCACACATGTCGGCGCCCCGGCATTCCTGTGTGCTCCTATTAATCTCTGTAATTTCAACAGACGTAGGACTAGAAGCGATCATTTTTGTGTCACGCGCTGAACGCTGGAACATTGGCTTATTGGTTGCGGTTGAATTATTCATTCGGAGCACAGGATTGCTATTTGGCTATGCGGTCCGTGTCGATGACTGTCTCCAGGCTGACGTGCCGGGTGCTGGAAGACTTTCAGTGATGGAAAAGTGAAAATGATCTACGATCTGTTGCCTAACTTTTCTTCATCAGCAGAAATGCGACACTGATTGTTTCTTTTTTTTTCTCGCAGTAGATCTTGGCCTTGGTCCAGCGTCGCTGTTTTCATCACCAACCATATTGTATGGTGAAACATTTTTCTTGTGGTTTGAAACCTGCTGATGAATTGATCTTCACTGTTGCTGCAGCATAGCAGTACGTCACTCTGATGCATGTTTTGATAAAACCGATGCTCTCAAACTGCAAAGGCTGAGGCGATTTATGGTTTGTGCTTGACAGTAGCATAGATCTGAAGGTCTTCTCTGCAGAGGAAAAGTTCCAGACAAGGTGAATATGTCATTGTCTTTGAGAGAAAAAAACTTTTACTGCACCAGTTTTTGGATCAGCCAGCTGAACACACATAAAAAGTTTATGTCTATCCCCATAAAGATTATTAATATGCTATTTTGTCGATTAGATTGTAGGTTGCAACCCTTTTGCGTGTATCAAAACTGCAAATTAATTAAAATCGACCACACTTTAACTTCACTTTTAGAGCAATTTTACTAAAAATTCTGCTTGGATGTCAGATTTCTATGTTTTTCTCAGTCAGTCAAAAAATGAGTGAATGTCACTCTTTACTGCAACCATTATTGGCAAATTACGAACGTCGTTACCAAGCGAGTTGCTGATCATGACCAGGGTTCTTATTTTATTTGCATAAGTTGCAGGGCGTCATCGGAATTTTGAAGGGGGTAGAGTTTTCTGTTCATCCCTCTGGTCC
The DNA here is from genome assembly GCA_006937965.1 of Callopanchax toddi. NCBI lineage: Eukaryota > Metazoa > Chordata > Actinopteri > Cyprinodontiformes > Nothobranchiidae > Callopanchax > Callopanchax toddi. The sequence goes on from SSNR01000016.1 coordinate 608,078, forward strand.
AACAGAGTAATATTTCGGTGCGCTGAAGTTATCCAAAGAGGATAGGGTCTTAATAGGGAACAATCACCTCTGGATTGGCCATCAGGCATATCGGGCATTTGGCTGCTGGGCTGATGGTACATTTGGGCCAGGTCAGGCAGCTTGTTTTACTTTGCACAACTGTATGAGCGCTGCTAAGGAGCCGTAACACGGCTCTGCAAATGCTCAGTTACACGCACATGTTGCAGCACTTGCAGCATCTTAACACACACACACACCTGAGACGAACTCAGAACGATGACATGTGTATCAAAAATACATCAATACGCCCCAAGTAATTAGGGCTGGGCGATATGGCCTAAAAATAAAATCCGATTTTTTTCTTTTTAATTCGAATTACGAATTTTTTCTGATTTTCCCCCTACACATACAAACGGCAGATGTGGAAAAAATGGACGGAATCACGGCAATTCCCAAACAAAATGGAATTCAGTATAAAACGTGGAATCTCACGTGGAATTGACATGGAATTCTCTTATATCTGCAAACTAGTAAAGAAAATAATATTTTTCGAAGTGTTTTGGCCACCGCCGCCACCGTACCTGCGCATGCAGAGCGCAGTCTCCACACAAGAGGAAAAAAAGACGGTCCGCTTCGACAAAGTTTCACTGAAACACCTCCAGAAAATTCAACACCGCGAAGTATAAGCTCAGGGCAGAGCAATATCCAAATTACCTTTATGAATCTGAAGAATGACTTCTCTTTAAGTTTAGTCAACAGACAATGGAGTGGCAGCGTAATGTGATGAGCTCTGAGTCAGAGTCACGTCTGAAAACAGGCAGCAGCATGGAGTCGGTCGAACCGTATACGGAACATTCAGCTAAGTTAATAGAAACGAGCCGTGAGGTTATTGGAATTTGGGAAAAGATAAAACGGATATTATAGGGCCCTATATGTGCAAAGTGACTGCTTCGGTGATTGTTTTTGCTGTTGTTGTTGTCGCTAGCAATAATGCTATGTGGAACTAGCTCTACGGAAGCTCCGGGGAGCCAAAAATATGCCATTACACAAAAACTTGATTTATTTGTTTTTTAAATTGCCCGCAACCAAAAATTCAAATGAATTCATTCAATCGATTTATCGCCCAGGCCTACAAGTAATCATGATGGGCTACCATGACCGAAAATGCAGAAATGAAAAGTTAAAAAGAATATTCCCCCTCTGTATTTTCCACAAATCACACATTGCATACATGCTCAACATGACACTACTTTATTTAGTCAGTCTGATAAACTTTCACTACCCTTGGTGGCAATACAGAACATAGAAAAAGGAGTGAGGGAAGTAAGGCTTATAGCATTTGTATCACCGTTTATCACCATTACATGTGTTTTCAATACCATGTATCTCTAAATCTAGGGTTGACAATTAAACAGCAAAGCATTGGTAGAAAGTTCACTCTGGTATGATAGAACCAGAAGTCACTTTTTAAACAAAACACTCTCTAAACTAGCATCCATCACTTGTCCACACTTGTGCCAGATGTATTTGGCACTGTTATTCACATGGAAGTCTAATTCCACGTGTTGACTAAACCGAGGGACGGCTGGGCCCTTAAGCCCATCAATGATAATGCCAAATAAAATGGAATAGCCCTAGAGCCTATGATTCATGGTTTGATCCCTGCAGCTACATTAAACACGCATTGATCGTCCCCAACGCCCACCCTAATCCTAATGCAAAAAATAAATACCGTGTAAATTCCCCCGGCAGATATTCCTCCGCTCTCTCAGAGACCGTGCCGAGCGCGCACAATCAATACAGGCTTTTTGGGTGTAAAATAACCTTTTGATGACCAGCGAGGAAATGCAAGCCATTCGGACCATTTCTCACACACCCTTTATTGATTTCCCCATCTGTGTGTGTGTGTGTTGTGTTTTCCCCCTCCTTTTCTTCTACCCCTTCTTCTCCTTTCAACACACCACCAGGGTCTCCTCTTTATTCTGTCTTTCAGTGGAAATCCTCTTTTTACAGCACGTGTGGAGCTGGGAGTTTGGCAGCGATGTGGCGCAGGGGTGGTGAATCCAGCCCCACCTTGTTTTATTTCCCCAGTGGCTTTAAAGGTTTGAGTGTTTCACAAAAAAAAAAAAAAAAAAGCTGCCCCTGCTGTGCTTACTCAGCTGAGCAACAAATGCTAGAGTCCACTTAGTCATTTCTGGTCCTTCTTACTGCAGACAGAGGGTTTGCTTTGTTTGAGGCTGTGGGGAGGATGAAGGAGAAAATACTGATCACTTTATTTTCTTTAAAGAAGCTTAAGTACCTTTAGACTTTATATGCATAAACATCCTTTGGATTTAAGCTACATTTTATGGTCAGTGATTGTTTAACACACCAATTTTCTACATTTTGCTCAAACTCTCCCAGAGATCCATCTAGTTAATCCAAATGTTTGAACCCGTAGTCCCTGGGTTGATAGTATTTTAATAAACTAGAGAGGTACATCTCCTTATTTTGCAGCAGAGTAAGCAGTCTGCTGCTCACTCAGCTTTTCTTTCTGGACTTTGCCGCCAGCAGAATAAGATTTGTGCTTTACAACGTGGGCATTTACTTTGTCTGGCGCCTTATTAATGTGCTCGTTTTTCGAGCAAAGTCTATGGCGCGATTGAGTTTAATCAGGAACAAATAAGAAGTAGAAAACATTTTAAAATAGGAGTTATTAATTTGTAGACGTGTGCTGAATAAATCTGCAGGTAAACTAATCAATGCTCCTATCACTTGGATGTGCTGGTGAACACACGCCTGGCCCCGGTTGTCCCGTGTTACGCTCAATAGCAGCCATTGATCGTACACGTGCAGAGTGCATGAACTTTTGTTTGAGATGAGCCAGAGGAACCCTTCAGTGCTTTAAGTGGTTAGCTTGTGCTGCTGAAGATTTGTTTACTTCATAATTAAAGATAAGACACAGGGATGGACTACTCTAGGAGATTTAATTGGGCAATCATGAAGAATTGTACAGTATGAAATCTGGATTTCTCACCTATTTATGTCTTAGTTACAGACGGGGATAAAATTGTTGGTGTCGGACATCATTTTTTTGCATTAGAAGTCAGCAGAATTATTTTTACAAAACAAGCAAAAATGATGATAATCTTATTATTTGGTTTAACAACCATTTGAGGCAATTAAATCATTATTGTGACTCAGTCAGACTTCTGCACGTGTCCACTCCTCTTGAGCAAGCCGCTCCAGCTGTCTCAGGTCTAAAGGGTTCCTTCTCCAGATGTTTCGACTCCTTCCACAGATGTTCATCAGGATTTAGATCAGGACTCAGAAGGCCACCTCACTTCTTCCATTCCTGGCTGTGTTTGGGTTAATTATCCTGTTGGAGGACCCATGACCTGCAGCTGAGACCAAGAGTTCTCATTCTCAGAATAGATTCCACTCCAGAATGATTTGATAATCTGAGATTTCATTGGACCTGAACAAATTCAAAACACCCTGATCCAGATGTAGCAAAGCAGAACAGAACAGGCTGAGCTAACTCCATGTACCACAGTATACTTTTCTATTCATATGATGAACGTTGACCCTTGGAAGTTGTTCTGTACTCTTTGGTTATCATTTGTATTTTACATCTCTTCAAGTCCATGTCCAATAAGGTTGTCTTCAGTCCTGTGGACCTTAAACCTCTGGATAATATGCTCAGCTGTAGTCAGAGGAACATCAGTGTGATTGGAGATGGTCTTCGGGAATGGTCTTCTAGACTTTAGCTAACTGGGAATGGTCTTCTAGACTTTAGCTAATTGGGAATGGCCTTCTCTAGACTTTAGCTACTTGGGAATGGCCTTCTAGACTTTAGCTAATTGGGAATGGCCTTCTCTAGACTTTAGCTACTTGGGAATGGTCTTCTAGACTTTAGCTACTTGGGAATGGTCTTCTAGACTTTAGCTAATTGGGAATGGCCTTCTCTAGACTTTAGCTACTTGGGAATGGTCTTCTAGACTTTAGCTACTTGGGAATGGTCTTCTAGACTTTAGCTAATTGGGAATGGCCTTCTCTAGACTTTAGCTAATTGGGAATGGTCTTCCAGACTTTAGCTAATTGGGAATGGTCTTCTAGACTTTAGCTAATTGGGAATGGCCTTCTCTAGACTTTAGCTACTTGGGAATGGTCTTCTAGACTTTAGCTAATTGGAGATGGTCTTCTAGACTTTAGCTAATTGGAGATGGTCTTCTAGACTTTAGATCCTTGGAGATGGTCTTCTAGACTTTAGATCCTTGGAGATGGTCTTCTAGACTTTAGCTACTTGGAGATGGTCTTCTAGACTTTAGCTACTTGGAGATGGTCTTCTAGACTTTAGCTACTTGGGAGATGGTCTTCTAGACTTTAGCTACTTGGAGATGGTCTTCTAGACTTTAGCTACTTGGAGATGGTCTTCTAGACTTTAGATCCTTGGAGATGGTCTTCTAGACTTTAGCTACTTGGAGATGGTCTTCTAGACTTTAGCTACTTGGAGATGGTCTTCTAGACTTTAGATCCTTGGAGATGGTCTTCTAGACTTTAG